>CAIGRB010079356.1:9331-30669 GCA_903798255.1 Fraxinus quadrangulata | reverse complement strand
AAAAAAAAAAAAAAATTTTTTGACGAGCCGCTCGTCAAAAACGAGCCTGCTCGGCTCGGGCTCGGCTTTTTGACGAGCCCGAGCGGCTCGTGGCTCGTTTTTAACGAGCCGAGCGGCTGAGCCGCTCGACTCGTTTGCCACCTCTAGAAAAGGTCGTGCTTTCTCACACATAATTTGGAAGACAGTTAAAACTGATTTAGAATTTGTTTAGTCGATATCGAATTAGAAGCATAATAATTTTAATGTTCTGATAAAGTATTTGAAAAGTTTAATTCACACTTTAAAAGTTTCGAACAGAAAAAATTAAATATATGTGGGTTGGGTTGGTGGATTCCATAATGCTATCATGTTGGTTGTTTATTTCTCCTAAAGTTGATGATTGGTCTAAGTTTATTGGACATAATTACCTTTTGGGTGTAAATCCACTTGATTGGTGTCACCACTTGTCAATGACAATTGTTTTATGCCCAATCATGTCACTTCGATTGATCACATGTTGTGGTTTTCTTGTTGGCTGGTAAGTGATTATAAGTTACATCATCAAAGTCCAACTTAGTTGCTTATTGGTAAGTGATTAATTGATGTCATGAACATGTCATTGACTCATTCAATTTGTCATGTTGGCCAAGATGCTTAACCGTTTTTCCATCTTTAAATTATTGACACCATCACATGGTGCAATAGTAAATGTCGTGCAAGTCTCTAGTAATACGAAATCTTCTGTTATAATAAATCGATCTATTGTATATAAATAAATGTGTATGTATTGATCTGAATGAACATCCATTGACACAAATTAAGGAAGTGAGCACGTCTTCATTTTTTAACAAGTCAAACCTAATCAGTCCGTTTAAGAAATATAACCCTCAACATGGTCTATAACAAGCTAAACCACATATTTTACTTTTTCTTATATTTCTTACAAATAGCAAGAGAAAAATATATAAAAGAGCATAGACGAAACCAAATTACACGGATCAAACCACCCCAAACCATTTTGGAGAATCTCGGATTGAGATAAAGAGTTTGAATTAGATTTTAACTTTGCGCTCAAACTCGAGAATTGTGTTTAATTTGATAAACTTTTAGCATATAATGTCGTCGTACGTAAATTTTATCCATTTGATTCTTATCGTAATGCATCATTGTTTGGTTGAAAAAGAAAAGTTCCTCAAGCGAATCGATCGAACATCTCAGCCTAGTGTCAGAATTTCCTTCTCAATCGATCCTCGCGATATATAATAATGATGATGATGCATGGAGTATTTGAAAAAAAGGAAAAGTATAAAAGATGTAATGTAAAATCAAGAATGCATGGTACAGTTATGGATCAATTCATAGACGATTGAATGACTGGCAATTTGCAGGTAGAAAGAATGTGGATTGTCAGACCCTTCATTTAACTACCCACCTGACACTCCCCAACCCCTCATCTATTCAGATGCAGCTTAATTTTTTAGACCCTTTTCCCAATTTATCTGATTGAGGGATAATTGTGCGAGTGTTATTTTAAAAATCTTCTAGTCTAGAGCCCGCTTAACAAAAAAAAATTTAGATAATTTTTTGAAAGTATTTTATCTAAATAAATAGTATTATTAGAGGAATTTGGCCTAAAATGACATTTCATATCGAAATCTTACAGAAAACTATATAATGAAGTTTGTAATTATAATATTGCACTTGATCTCGATACTTTCATATGAAATTTCCATATAAAAGGAATTATATAGTCCATGTTTGGCCCCCATTAAATTTTAATTTATTTATCTCTCTCTTCTCTTATCAAGCATAATTCTTTCAATAAAATAATATTACACATAAATCCAAAAATTCTACTTACATTTTAACCAGACATTCTCTACAAAGTACTATGTCAAAATCAATTTTTTTTCAAATAATGGAGCTCAAACAAGAGCATAATATAAGAAAATAAAAAGTATTAGAAAGAAAAAATAATCATTTTTAAGAAAATAAAAGTGTTAAAAAGTAAAGATAAATATATTTTGACCAGGTAAGGAAAAATCCCAAATGAATCTAATTTATAGGGGCATAACTGCAAATAAAGTTTCTTCACCTCTCACAAAACTCGGGCCCTTTTCTCTCCCTGCCCCTCTCTCTCTCTCTCTCTCTCTCTCTCTCTCACACACACACATACACTCACACTCACACTCACACTCACACTCAACACTCATCCACCGGCGACCAATGATTGATAGCAGGTAATATCCGATGAAACTTCGATTTTTCTTACATCGGATGCATACCCCTGGTGACTCTGTCATATGGCCGGTCGGGATGACGTCGACTGTTAGGTAACATCCTATTAAATATTGAAGCCCGGTTTGGATCCTGGTCGCTGGATTTCTTTCTGAATGATTTATCTGCTTACAGTTACATTTGTTGCGTGTATTATCACATCATTATCTATCTCGTGAAAAGTTGAGAAATAAGTTGGAAAAAATAGGATCTTTCGTCGAAGAAGATTTGAAATATTGTTGGAAGTTTTTATTTGTTCTTGCTTTGGGGTATAATTAATTTACAGAGTTTAAATAAAGGTCTAAGTTTGAAGGTAGAGGGTGATGATTTTTTATATGGGAAAATAGTTTTTGGATTGAAAAATTAATGGTTAAAATTGATAGATGGAAAAAAGGTGTTCTTCAAAGACCGAATTTGTCTTCTGGATACTGGGAAAGGATATTCTGATAACTGGGGCATAAAGTCTAAAAAAAAAAAACGAAAATAAAACAATTCAGCAAAATTGTAATCTGAGAGGTTTTCCTTCTGGGATTTGATTGATTTCTTAATTTGTTTCAAGTAAACTGGTAACATGGATTACAAAAACCCATAGTCGAAAAGGTTGGCAAGTTCTTCTCATAGTGCAAATAAAACATCTTTCAATTGTTTGGTTGTGGAGGACATGGAAATGGGAATGAGGAGAGAAGTTGATGATCGACGTCGTATTTTTGGATCAAGTGATTCTTATCTTCCTGGTTTGCACGATGACGTTGCATTAATGTGTCTTGCTCGGGCTAGTAGATCGGATTATGCTTCATTGTCGTGCTCAAGTGCGAGGTTTAATTCACTAATTAAAAGTGGATGTTTGTATGAGGTGAGAAGGCAGCTTGGGTTTGTTGAGCATTGGGTGTATATGGTTTGTGATCCAAGGGGGTGGGATGCATTTGACCCGTTTAGGCAGAAGTGGATGAGATTACCAAAGATTCCGTGTGATGAGTGTTTTAATTATGCTGACAAGGAGTCATTAGCAGTGGGAAATCAGCTGCTGGTCTTTGGACGTGAGTTGTTTGATTTTGCCATTTGGAAGTATAGTTCTACTGGTCATGATTGGGTGAAGTGTGAAGGGATGAATCGTCCTCGTTGCCTATTTGCGTCTGGTAGTCTTGGCTCAGTTGCTATTGTAGCTGGGGGGAGCGACAAGAATGGGAATGTGTTGAAATCCGTAGAGCTTTATGACTCTTTGACTGGTAAATGGGAAATGTTACCGAGCATGCATACTCCCCGTAGATTGTGCTCTGGGTTTTTCATGGACGGAAAATTCTACGTAATTGGTGGGATGACTAGTCATACTGATTCCTTAACTTGTGGAGAGGAGCTTGATCTTAAAACAAGAAAGTGGAAGAAAATTGAGGGCATGTATCCTAACGTCAATAGAGCTGCTCAGGCACCTCCACTTGTTGCGGTTGTTGACAACCAACTTTATGCAGTTGAATATTTAACAAACATGGTCAAGAAGTATGACAAAATGAAGAACTCGTGGGATGCACTAGGAAGACTTCCTGTCAGGGCCGACTCATCAAATGGTTGGGGTCTTGCTTTTAAAGCCTGCGGCGAGGCACTCCTTGTTGTGGGAGGTCAAAGGGCCCCCGAAGGTGAAGCTATCGTGTTGAATTCTTGGCATCCAAAATCAGGGGTCAAGAATGGCACATTGGACTGGAAGGTCCTTGGAGTGAAGGAGCATGCCGGTGTCTTTGTTTACAATTGTGCTGTCTTGGGTTGCTGATGAGAACTAACAGTATCCTGCGATATGATTCTGCTCTCAAGGTCATTTTACTAGATTTGATTGATTATTGTTTGAATCGCCCTCTCTCATGGGTTGACATAAAGGGCTAATTTAGCTTTTGTAAGTGTTTTTCTAAAGATTTTGCAGTCTCTTTTGTTTTTAGAACTTCCAAGTTTGTGTTTTATCTCATTGTTGGAATTCCTTTATTTATTTTTTTCTTTTATTTTGAAACTGTCTTGATGTTATCTTCTTGATTCAAAAACAATTTGAAGCCTTTTTTGTTTCTTGATGCTTTATCCGAGGGGAAAAGAAGAAGAATTGCTTTTCCTAGCACTCAATGTCTGATTAGAAACCGATGAGTAGAAACTGAGATAGTATAAGTGTATTTCAGTTGCATTTCCTCTCCATCTCTCACATGCACACACACACTGGAACACACAAGTGCCCAAAAAAAAAAAAAAAGGTTTCAAAGCAGATGTCTGCCCCAGCAGGGTGCAAATTTTTTTATTTATTTTTTATCTTGTATGTCCATGGAATCTGGGGTTTGTTGTCATTTGGTAATCCTCCAGACCGGCCCCCACCTCCGACTCGACCCAAAATATATTAGGTTTGTCCTTTCCACTCTGGAGAATGTGAGTTCATTGTCATCAAAAGTAGACTTTTCATAACATCCAACCAAGCTTATCTCAGGCAATGTGAGCCTCTATTGACTGTCCTATTTGACGGCACATTTCTCTTGTTTCAAGAATTTTGATCAAGGGACGAAATGTGATCTCGTTAGGCTTGAGTTGATATATACGATGACACGATAAGTTTATCTTATCTCAACTGTAATGTAAACTCTGCGTAGGCTCTCTGTCACCGACTCTTTATGTTTACTCTCCGATTTGTCTCTCTTCCCCTTACTCGTGCGTGTGACATCCTGTGTTGTGCTCAACTATTCACACCTTTCTCATCTCTCTTTTCCCGACTCTTGCGTGCACTGTGTGATCTCACTTTTCCCATCTTGTGTAGACCCCGTTGATGTCTCTCTTTTCCCAGTTCATATACTCTCCTCTTCGTCACCATTAAATTCATAGCATGAGAAGATATATACAAGGATGAGGTTGCTATTCATGTATGAACATGTCACCTCATTCAGTTCATAGAACATGTAAGTTGTGGGTGATGTGAAACATGTAAATAAAAAACATGTTAGATTTTTTATTTTTTATTAAAAGGCTAAACAATGCCGAACCTACTTAGACATTTATTGCAGCCATAGGGTACGAGAATTGACGGTTTCATGTTCATTTGGACCAGTCCCAGCTGTATGAGGAAGCATAAAGCACGTGCTAACTGCTTGAGGCCATTTTTTTCCTTCTGAGTTTTCTCATTTCCCTTTATATCAATACAAATCTTGATGTGGTTTACATGCTGACCTTGTAGCTAATTGTGTTGGAGCAATTGCATGATAATGTTTTGAAAATTGGCTCGATCGTTGATTCGAAAAAAAATTAAAGGGTCAAGGTCAAACAGTCGAATCGGGGTTGACCCGGTTAAAATAATAAATAAATAGATTATATACTATATTAAAAATTTCCATGAATTTAAATAGCATTTTAAAATCTATATTTAACATTTATTATTTATGGTGCAATTTAACAATAAGTGATTAAACGGGCCAAAACATATTATAGCCCACAATACATAACCAACCCTAAAATGAATATGCCGGCTGAAGTACCAGGACCAGGTTCAGTTTATTCAATCTGTGGCCGCCTCTTTTCTTTTACTATCTCCATCCTAATTATATAGACTTGTTTCGTTTTTTACACTGATTAAAAAAATTTCTTTAATGTGATTGAAAAATTAATTTTTGTTAAGATTTTTCCTAGTTTACCCATATTTAATTTTCAGTATGTAAAACTAAATTATTGTTGAAACTAATAAAGAATTTGAAGAAGAAGAAATGAGAGTTATTCCATATTTCCAAGAAGTGGGAAATGTGTGTATCTGGATGATTTCAAGTAGACATATTAAGTGAAAAAAATTTAATAAGGATATTTTGGTAAAAGAACACAACAAAATATTCTACACTAGGAAACATGCATATATATATTTGGGACGAGAAAAATGAAACTCAGCCAATATAATTGGGACGGATGGAGTATTTCTCTCTCCTCTCTCTCTCTCTCTCTCTCTCTCTCTCTCTCTCTCTCTCTCGTATATATTTCTATCATCTACATAAATACTTTTGTTTTAAGATTAGTTTTGGATTTGGATGTTTTGACTGCAATCTGGTACAAGAGTTTTGCCAAAAAAGATATAGAGTTCTGGTGGCTATTAGGTGGCGAGAAATAGCAGTAAAGCATTCTCTTCTTCTTTTTCTTCCTACTCTATTTTTATTTTTAAACAAAAATATCATTGTGAAACTTGGAATAATAGTTACCGGTTTTCAGTTGAACTGAACAATTTTGTGGGTGAGTCTGTGCCCCATCCTAGGTGCTACCTATCCCATCACTCTCCCCCACTCTCGCGCCAATTTGTCATTGAGTATGGCCAATCGATTTTCTTTTATTTTATTTTTTATTTTTTGATAAAATGATAGCCACAGGAGTTGCGAGGAAGATAAGAATATGCATGTTTTTTTCTTAAAAGAATAGCCTACATGTGCCCCATCCTAGGTGCTACCTATCCCATCACTCTCCCCCACTCTAGCGCCAATTTGTCATTGAGTATGGCCAATCGATTTTCTTTTATTTTATTTTTTATTTTTTTGATAAAATTATAGCCACAGGAGTTGCGAGGAAGATAAGAATATGCATGTTTTTTTCTTAAAAGAATAGCCTACCTTAGTGGGCAATTTAGCAGTGTAAGATATCAAAGATTTTCAGAACGTCTGGGAGCACTGAGCATATGTTTAGAATAGAGGCGTTCTTCCATCTAGCCGCGTAGGATCAACACCTATAAAGCACTGAGCATATGTTTACAATAGAGAATTAAGCTCCTCTGCCAAGCCTGTAAAAGGCCTGGTAGAGCCGAACCTCTCACATGGGACCCGTCTCAATAAAAAAAGGAAAAAACCCCTCCCCCCCCATGTTCGTGAGTAGTCTGTAGGGGTTCTGTGAACCCCTACCTGCGAGTGAAGCATCACTCTACAATAGAGGTGTTCTTCCATCCGACCTTGCAAAATCAATACCTATGGATCTTATGAAGTTGGACAAGTTCAAGATCCTAAGACCCGGGAGATAAACTATTAAGAGGAGGTTCAAAAATTAGCTCAACATCAACAACAAAATATGCAAGAATAAAAAATGAACAGAAACTATAAAAGGAAGTTTCATTGAATTTTGCCATAAGGCAATAACGCCCAAAATACACCAATGCTTCCATCACTGGAAGAACCGCCGTCCAAATGGAATAACACCAAGGTAAAGATGACAAGATTTTGGCTCTAAGACCGTAACCACAAAAGAATATCTCAGCCTTTCCTCAACAATCAAATGTTCACACAAGAACACAACATTCTACTCAAATAGAAATCACTCAAAATTACAATATTTTGAAAGAGTAACAACAAATCAAAATAGAATTTTGATTTGCACAGAAGAAGGAGAGGTTGAACTCAAACAACGCAGAGAGGAGAGAAAAACAAAAATATTAGAGCTTGCACTATTTCAACCCTAGAATGGTATTTATATGAGTAACCCAAAGGACTCCATCCAACGATTATAGGGTTGACACTTGAAGACATTTGGAGCATCCATTCATTTAGGCAGAAACACGACTTTTATATGAAAAACATGATTTTGCACCATAACAGACCAATGAATCAGTCAATCGAGTTATTTGCATTATTGTGCCAACTTTACATTCTCCACGTGGTACAATGATTCACATTCATCTACACCTATGGTTACTCCCATTTTTAACATCATCAGCACTTCTTACTAGATCCTTAAATCAATAGGCAGTGATGTTCAGCAAAGTTAAGCAGTCCAGAAACTTGTTTAGGCAACACCTTAGTACCTACACCAGCAGGATTATAGTTAGTAGAAATCTTTTCAAGTTTCACAACCCTTTGTGAAATTATATCCCTTATAAAGTGAAATCTAACATGAACATGTTTAGATCTGTCATACAATACATGATTTCTACTTAAATGAATAGCTGATTGACTATTTGAAAAAAAGAACAACTTTAGCAAAACCAAATTCATTTAACACCCATTTTAACAATATTCCTTCTTTAATGGCATTTGTGGCAGCTATATACTCTACCTCATTGGATGACAATGCAACAATCTTTTGAAGCTGGGAGTTCTAGCTTATATAGGAATTGCACAGAGTGTACATATAGGCTGGAGTGGATTTTTTGTTATCCCTATCACCAGCATAGTTTGAATCAGTATATCCTCTCAAAACAACACCTTCAAGTTGTTATCTAAACTGTATTCCTAAATCAGAGGTACCTTTAATGTATTTGAGAATTCATTTCATGGCTTCCCAATGTGCTTCACCAGGATTTGACATATATCTACTCAAAACACTTAGAGATTATGCCAAATCTGGTCTAGAGCAAACCATGAGGTACACAATAGACATAACTACATTAGAATATGGCACTCTAGTCATTCTTTCAAATTCTTCTTTAGATTTAGGGCATTGATCATTTGAAAGTTTAAAGCGATTAGCCAAATGTAAACTCACACTTCTAGAATCAGACATAGCAAACTTATTTAGCAATTTCTGCATGTATGATTTCTAACTAAGACTTAGTGTATCTTCCCTCCTATTTCTCTTAACTTCGATACCTAAAATCTTTCTAATAGGATCTAAGTCCTTCATTTTAAATTCTGATGTTAGTTTGTCTTTTATTTCTTCTATCTCTTTTATTTTATGACTTTCCAGCAACATGTCATCCACATAAAAGAGTAGATATAATGCATTTTCTCCACCATTTCCTCTATAATAATGACAGGTATCAAAGTTACTTCTCTTAAAATCAAGTCCAAGTACAAAATTGTCCATTTTTTATACCATTGCATTGGAGTTTGTTTTAAGTCATATAAGGATTTTTTAAAAAGGCAAACTAAGTCAACTTTCCGATTGATTTCAAAGCTTTTAGGTTGTTTCATATAAATAGTTTTATCTAAGTCACCATTTAAAAAAGCTGTTTTGATATCCAATTGATCTAATTCCCAATTAAATTGAGTGGCTAAAACTAGAATAACCTTAACATTTGTAAATTTCACAACTCGTGAGAAGATTTCATTGAAATCAACTCTTTCTTTTTGGGTATAGCCCTTTGCCATAAGTCTAACTTTATATCTGATGTCATTCTCACTTTGTTCACCTCTTTTAATTTAGAAAATCAATTTACAATCAACAACCCTTTTTCCTTGAGGTCTTTTAACCAAAACCCAAGTTTTATTCTTTTCAAGTGATTGCATTTCATCTTGTACTGCTGCAAACCGATGATTAGAGTCTTTACTATTTATAGCTTCCTCAAAAGATTCAGGCTCTTCTTCAATAATATTTTGATAGGACAGCAAAGAAACATTTTCTTCAAACCTAACATGAGGTCTTATTTGTCTTCTTTGCATATCTCTAGCAAGTTGATAGTTATCTAAGGACTGATCTGTTATCTAACCATCATCAAGGGTTTCCTCATTTCTCTCAATAGGGTGTGTAACAGTCTCATGAGTTTCATCATCAGACCGTTTCACCTCAATTTCAATTCTTCTTCCCATATTTTCAGCCAAATTAAAGGGTTCTCTTTGATTTTTAGTTTTAAGACGGGGTAGATCATCCTCATTAAATACATCATTTCTACTTATTATGATCTTATAGCCTTTGATTTCCATTACTCATAGTCTATACCCATTAACCCCTTTACCATAACTCAAGAAAACACATTTAAAGGCCCTAGGTTCTAATTTGCATTTAGATTGATGTGCAAATGTTGCACATCTAAAAACCCTCAAGTTACTGAAGTCAACAGGTTTCCCTTTCCACATCTCTTTAGGGGTTTTAAAATGTATAACACTAGAAGGACTTCTATCAATAAGATAACTAATAGTTTTAACAACTCCACCCAAAAACATCTTAGGCAGGCCAGAACTTAAAATCATGCATCTCACTTTTTCAAGAATAGGTCTATTCATTCTTTCAGCCAAACCATTTTGTTGTGGAGTGTGTCACAATTCTGTTTCTTAGCATACAAGAAAATTTGCACAACTCATCAAATTCTAGATTGCATAATTCTAAACCATTATCAATTCTTAAGACCTTAATCTTTTTATCAGTTTGGTTTTCTATCAAAGCTTTCCTTCTTTGAAGATATTAAAAGTGTCAGATTTTGATTTAAAAAGAGAAATCTATTTTTTTCTAGAAAAATTATCAATGACCAATAAGAAATATTTAAAACCAGTATGTGTAGGCACAGAAACTGGTCCCCAAAGATCAGCATTCAAGTATTGACACATATTTATGCATTCTAGGCAAAAAAAAAATGTAGTCTATTATGCTTTCTTAGAATGCAATAATTACAAAAACTGAGTTTTTCAATGTTATTTTTTTTCTAAAACACCCCGTTTTTTAACAACTGTAGTCATTTGTTACTAATATGACATAATCTTTTATGCCATATTTGTGACTTATTATTTGGAATTGAGATTGCTACTGAAGTAGAAACTAAATTTTTTTTATTTTGTAAAATATACAGATCGTGTCTCTTGGGAGCTTCAGCAATCAAGTGAGAGTCTTTCAAGATTTTAATATATCCATTGTTAATTAAGAAGTCATAATTTAGATCATCTAAAACCCCCAAATAAACTAGATTTCTTTGCAAATTAGGAACATATCTAGTTTTTTCAAGAACCAATTTATTGTTTCCCTTTATATTTAAAGTGATAGATCATATTCTCTTTACCTAACATGTCATGTGATTACCTATTAAAACTTTACCACCAGCCATATTTTCAAACTCAGTAAACCATTCTTTATTTGGACGCATGTGGTTGGTGCAACTAGAGTCAAGTATCCATTCTTGACAAAGTGGATAGTTTACAGCAACATAAACTTTATCAATGTTGGCTTCATCATTATAGGCCAAAGCTACACCACCATCATTTTTAGACTTATTCTTCAAGTCATAAAGCCTCTTAGGACAATCTTTGATAAAAATGACCCTCTTCAAGACAATAAAACCACTTTTTACCTTTTGTCTTCATTTTTATTTTATCTTTAAAGTTTCCATTCTTCTTGTGTCCGGGTTTCTTGTTAAAGTTGACATTCTTAGAATTAAACTTAAATTTCATCATCAGATTCATACCACTAACAGACTCTTTCTTTTCAAATTTTACCTCTAACTACTTAGTTCTTAAGGCATTAATGATCACATCAGTAGTTAGAGTTTCCTCCATATTCAATTGCATTTTTAAAGTCTTTATATTTATCACCAATTGAATTTAATAAAACTACAGCTAGCTATCCACTTGAGAGTTTCTCATCACAATTGGCTAGATCATGGGATAGTTTGTTGAATCTATCAATGTTAGTTTCAAGGTCAAGAAATGGGTCCAGTTGAAAAACAAAAAACTGTTTCAGAAGATAAACTTTATTAGGCATGGTTTTGTTCAAAGAAGTGGTTTCCAATTTCTTCTACAATTCAGCAATAGTCTTTGTTTCACCAATTTCTCTAAGTACATCGTCAGACAAATGCAGAAAGATTGAGCTCCATGTAGTTTCATCGTATTCAATTACTTTACTTGATTCAAGATCAGCTGGCCATGACTCATCAGTGGTTTTAGCACATTTTTGTTGAAGTAAAAGAGTTTTCATTTTCTGGTATCAGAGACTAAAGTCTCATTTACCATTGACGACTTTTAGTTCAAATTTTGAACTGGTCATTATTAAAAAAACTTTTGGATGTAGTATAGTATGTGCAGATCAGATAGACACTTTCAAGTACTTGTAACTTGGAATAATCCAAATATCACCACACAAAAGACACATAATATACAGTAATTACAAGTTATAAAGAACTTCAGTTATTTCATAGAAAAAACATTCTCAGTAATACAATCACGGTGTTCTATTCAACATAAATCATGTACAAATTACAACAAGCATGTATTATACAACAATAAAGATCACAACAAGGTAATAATATCAAGTTCCTTGACTTAAATCAAGGTAACTTTCAGATTCCAGTAGGGGTGGCAATGGGTTGAGCCGAGTCGGCTCTACCCATTGCCCCTCCAGCTCGGCATGTGAGCTTCACAAGCCGAGCTTTTGCTCGGCTCAGCCCGTGAGCTCGTGGCTTGTGGGCCGAGCCGAGCTTCGGCTCGCGAACTTGTTATTTTTTTAATAATAAGATAAGCCTTAAAAAATACCTTGACTTGGACGAGTCCACAAGTCGAGTGCTTGGTCTCGTCAAAAAGACCAGCCCGAGCGACTCGTGGCTCATTTTTGACGAGCCGAGCAGTCGAGTCGACGAGTCGCTCGCTCGATTGCCACCACTAGATTCCAGACAACTCTTAAGATTTCTGGACAAAGAAATTACCAAGATAGTCACAAATTAAGGGTTTTAAACACAGGTGCAGAGAACTTAAAGAGTATAAACACGTAATTTGTACTATTAACCATAAAATAGGAACGAATTCATCAAATCCCTTTATTATGGTTTCAAAAAATAACGAAGATCAAATTAATCAAGTGTCACAGCTTTCAGATCTACAAGAATCAGAGTCAAGAACCTCCATTCAACCGCTTTGATACCACTATTAAGAGGAGGTTCAAAAGATTAGCTCAACATCAACAACAAAATATGCAAAAATAAAAAAAAGGAACAGAAACTGTAAAAGGAAATTTCATTGAATTTTGCCCTAAGACATTAACACCCAAAATACACCAGTGCTTCCGTCACTGGAAGAACCACCATTCAAATAGAATAACACCAAGGTAAAAATAATAAGATTTTGACGCTTCGATCGTAACCACAAAATATCACAGTATCTCATCTTTCATTCAACAATCAAGTGTTACACAAGAATACAACACTCTACTCAAATAGAAATCACTCAATATTACAGTATTTTGAGAGAGTAACAACAAATCAAAAGAGATTTTTTGATTTGCATAGAAGAATGAGAGAAAAACAAATATATCAGAGCTTGCATTGTTTCAACCATAGAATGGTATTTATATGAGTCATCCAAATGTCTCCATCCAACGATTGTGGGGCTGACACTTGGCGACATCTGGAGCATCCATTCATTTAGGCAGAAACACGGCTTTTATATGAAAAAATGATTTTACACCATAACAAACCAATGAATCAGTCAATCGGGTTATTCGCATCATTGTGCCAACTTTACATAAACATCTAATTTCTTAATGTTAAAATTGCATATATGTTTCTCACGAAAATCGTGCCTTTACGAAGAAAGTTCCATTGAAACATTATGCATCTCGATGCAAGGATTTTGTAATAAATAATACTCTAAGAGAGCACTGCTTAGTATTAAAGACGAAAAAGAAGTTGAAATCTTGTTCATTCCAAATTCCATGAGAATTATGTGTTTGATTGATAAAGAAAGCCTAAATAAGTTGGTCTGAAGTCCAATTTGAAAAGGAAATAAATTTTATCAAGGATTGAGAATTTAATTGGAAGAACTTTAAACCAAGTTGTGAGAACCATAAATAATTTAGGGAAAACACATGTGTAAGTATTGTTGTTTTGGTTTAAATCAACGGTTGAATGGTTCAAAACATCACGTTTACCAATTAGTCAAATAAATTTGATAGTATTTGCTAAGGAAGGTTCAAAGTCGAAAGCTACCTGATATAGTGTTTTTCTACTTTCTTTCTATGATGCATCATATTTTCGCATTGCATGAACATATTTCAATTTTCATTCATGTAGGGGTTGTTGAAATTTGGTTTAAAGATTGAAAATTTTGGTTAAGTATAAACTTGAAAAGTGACTTTGTGTTAATTTTAGCCAAATATTCGGACTTAATCCGATAGTCAAATTATAAAAATAGATAGACTGGCTTGTTTTAATCGTCGTAGTATATTTGGAATCTCAAAACCAATTCCAAGTGAATGAGAAATTGTAGTCCAAAGTTAGAATAAAAACAATGAGAAAAAGAGGCAAAATCAGCTAACATTGTCGCTCGAGTTGCATGATAGTGCCTAGTTAGTGGCAAAGCTATCGCTCGAGTGACAGACGGGCGAAAATTTTTTGTTGAAAAGATGTCACTGGTGCTCGAGCAAGAGGCTCGCAACAGCAAGGGATGTGTTCCTTCGTGAAGATTGTTGAATATTGGAGCGTGTCTCTTTACTCACAACCTCTCATCTTCTATAAATATGATCATTTCGACGTCCATTATGTATCCAATATCATTTGCATTGAGTCTTGCATCAAAATCTCTCCAAAAATTGTTCCAAAGTTATTTTTTTGTAGAGAAAGGAAAAATTGTTCGAGTTCATTGTTCCTTATTGTTTGAAGTGCTTCTATCACAACTTGTATTCGGTGTATGTTGAGAGACAAGTGCCGTAATTCGTTAGACCGTTGCAGGGTAATTTTGTTTTAAGGAGAAAATATTTATCACTTACCTCGAATTTTTCTCTTGTCTCTCGTCTCTCTCTCTTTCTCTCTCCTTTCTTTTTGTTTTTCTATTCCATATTAAGTTTAATTACGTTCTTGCGAATTAAATTTTACGATTCACTTTATCAATTACAAACAACCATTTCACTACACAAATCACCAACAACTCATAAGGAGTGTGTGTTAAAGATATAACTTACGAGCACATGTTTATAAGACACTTCTAAACACGCTCCATTTCAGTCAACTAGTATTCAATACATAAGTAGTTGAACACTACGTATAAACACATCATTTCAATAGGAACGAAATGTTTTTCTTGAAGATCTTTGTTCCAATTGGGTCTGTGATGTGTTGTGTTGTGTTGGTGAATGCTAAAAGGGTTAGTGCTCGACAGACATGCGCAATGAAAATTGTGAATCCGCCAAAAATGGTTTGATCTCATTCAGCCAAAAAAGTCTTAAGACAATTTCCAGGTACAAGTGCTGTTGGGCTGGGCTCAAGAGTGATGGGGCCCATCTGCACATGTTCCGCGAGGAGAATAAACAAACATTTCAACTTGATTTGGCTGCTTCACTATCATTTTTCTTGTATTAACAAGATTAAAATTAAGTTACACGTTTTGTTAATTGACTTAATCTTATACTTGCATCCAAACATTTCATTGAACTAACTTTTCACTAGAAATATCTTTCCTAATATAAATTATATCTCCATCGATATCAAGAATTAAATTAAATTCAGACACGACTCTATTAATCCAACTTGTACAAAGATATCTTACAAGCTTTTTATGTACTCTCTTTTGCATTATTTCCTCCATTTCGTATGATTAACGATTTAGTACTCAATAATATTTGATTCAGTGATGCGAATTACGTACACGCTTGTGACTTATATAAGAGATTGATACATGATCAACCCTTTAATATGTGATTAATTAGATTTCTTTAGAACTTCAATTCCGAGCTCTATAACAATGATTCTCTTCTATCGTTTTTCTCTTTCTTTTTATGATCGATCCGACACTACATGCACGTCTCACAAGACTGAATTGAGGGTCTTTTCTATTCTATTGATATTGTAAGTAAACGGCTTCTTGCCGAAATCACGATCATGTTTAAATATTTTCTATCTTTTTGTACAAGTAATCGTATATGCATTATTACAAAATCAATTAATTATAATTCATCTACGCAAGCTTTAAAAAATTAAAAGAAATTATTTAAGAGGTCAACCTCTTAGCATGGGAAAACTAATAGTAGTGTGGCGCGCATGTGCCCCTCGTGGCGCAAAATAAATGCCTAAGTGAAGTGTGTTACATGAAATTTAATTTCTTATTATTTGCAACCAAGTCCCCAAAGTTTTAACTATTCGCACGTGTCTCATAGAAAATTTAATATTGTTGCTTTCATCCAATTTCTTTCAATCATTTTGAATTGACTTTTCCTTTCTTTGAAAATTGTAGCTATAATATTCAACTTAATAACCATATTTTTATTGATCTATTTGTCAAATGTAATGACTAAAACTTTTTAAATTGGAAAAACAGTTAGGACATATTGGACGGCTTCAATTAAATATGACAAACAATAGAATACTTATAATTTTAAATAACATATCCTAGTCGATGTTAGTGTGTAACGTGATAACATAATTTTTTTCTATAAACAACATAAGACACAAGTCATCGAACTAATTGAAATATTTTGACTAACAAATAATTAAATTCGATTCAACAACAACAAAAAAAGAGTTTAAATTGGTTCTTGGAACAAACTAATGCGGTATTGAAGTAAAATTTGAACGTATGATTTTGTGGTTGAATTATTACTGTTAATCGCGTAATTGTCATAGTAAACTAAGTTTCAAATCAAGTTAATTTCAAATTTAGTACCGTAAACAAGTTAAAACTTGATGAAAAAAGTTCACAAATATAAATAGTCATAATTTTTAAAATTTCTTAAAGTTATTGTATTATATGGTAATTTTCAATAATTTCAAGACTCATGGCAAAACGAATTGTTTAGACTTAACTATAAAAAATTAAGTAGTCAAAAATTTGTTGTTCAATATATTGAAAATGTAGTATTTGTGTTGAAAAAGGAAAATAAATGCATTTTTTTAAATTTAAGCTTTTTAGATAGGTCATACGACATGATATTACAAGTTTCATTGTTACGTTTTATGAAGTTTGATATTTGTAATGATTTGATATGATATTAGAGGAAATAAAATCTAGGCTGTGTCGACTCTCCTTGTGACTCAATTATGAACAATTTATTCGAGTTGAATCTTTAACCAAACAATGATTTCTAGCTACGTGTGAACACACTAGACATATTGGGGAGGTTTGGCCATTGAAAAAGAATCGATTCCAAACCGCAATGCTGGAAGACTTTCTAAATTATAAATAAATATAATTTTGCAATGGATAAATGAATAATATTTGTAAGACCCTCAAACTATGCGAATAAAAAGGATTCAAGTGTTTATAAATAATTAATAACACATGAGACGAACATTTATTTAGGGTGTTGGTTCGAACTCAAATAAAAATACAAAGGTTGGGCCAAAATCAAATTATGCCAAAATGTAGGGGCACTCGGATAAACATCTGGTAACTGAAAACTGAAGGAATACATATGGCTGATAATACAATAAAACGAAAGATGCTGGAGAAGGCAAATTTGTCAGCTTCTCGCTTCCAGTAGTATTCACCAAAGTCCAAAGTTATATAATTTTCTGGTCTTCTCAAACTCCATCCACCACCAGTTTTCTCCTCTTCCTCTATCGATTCCGCTCAAAATTATTGCAGTTGCTTCTTGTAATTGCATTCCAGGCCGGGAACTGTAAGTGCAGTGGCTGACTTAAGCTTGCATTTAACTCAAATTTTTTTGTGAATTCTTAGAACTGGAAAAATCTCCCAAAAATTAGAAGTGGGTTTTTGTTTGATAGTTTCGTTTTCAATGTTTATGATTTTTGAAGTAGTTTATTGTAGACTGGATTGATATGTTCTTGTGGCACTGCGGGTTGACTTTTTTTCTATTTTCTGATACGATCAATTCGAGTAGAAACCAATTGATAATGTTTGTGTTTATTTTGACTTGATTTGTTCCTTTGTTTTTCTACAGTCAAAGAGGGTATTGTGTTGAAAGAATTTTTTGTATATATTTTTTTTCTGAATTAATTAACATTTATACCGTTCATTTTTGTGGTTCATGAATTTGAAGGGTTGGGTATCGGAGTTGAAAATGGCATCTGGGGCTGTTCCAGCTTCGTTTACAGGCCTAAAGAACAGGGATCATCATGGTCTGCGGTTCGCAAAAAGTCCCGAGTTTGTTAAAGTTTCGAACTTACAGAGAGTTAAATTTCGTCGAACCAGGGTTACCATTATCAGAAATTCACAAAATCCAGGTTCAGAAACAGCTGAGTTGGAGCCTGCTTCAGAGGGAAGTCCGCTATTAGGTATTCTTGGTGATGTTAAATAGGCTGTGCTGCTGATGCTAGGAATTTTCATTAATGTCTATAGGCACATATTTAGAGAGTTGAAGTCCAAAAGCCCCAAGTTTTATCATGTTATTGAAATAAATAGACTAGTCAAAAGAAAATTAGAGAGAACGCCTTACACAGTTCCTCTGTGATTAAAAAAAAAACTAATAGCCTGTTTGAGCCCCATTTTAGAACCCAAAATCCATTTTTGAATGGCATTTTGACGGAGAATGTGTGGTAAAAAAATAAGAAAAATATTTGAGTTTACATATAATATTATTTTATTGAAGAACGTGTGATTGAAAATAAGAGAGAGAAAAATGTATTTTGAAAATAATGGGACCAAACAAAGGCTAAAGCAGAATGGAAACTATGTAATTTTAACGATCCATCCTTTTCCTTATCCTATAACTCTGATGCAAAAAATTTTGAATGTAGTTCCTAGACAGAAGTACTGTGAATCCATACACAAAACTGTCAGGAGGAAAACCCGCACAGTGATGGTTGGAAATGTGTCTCTTGGTAGTGAGCATCCCATTAGAATTCAAACAATGACCACGACAGATACAAAGGATGTTTCTGCAACAGTCGAGCAGGTTCTACTAGTTCATTTGGTTCTCATTGTCTCTTATGTGCACTATTATTTCAATGCAGCTAAAAATGAGGATTACCTGTCTAGTTTTTCGTGCTATAATTACTAATTTATTTGGATAGTATGTGAATCAGATGATAGTTTCTTGTGGGTGTATCACGTTGCGGGATGAATAATTTCTTTGTTTTGTCTCTGATGGGATGATTGTGGTTTCCACAGACCAATAATCATTGTTGTGGAATTGGAGTAAATGAAGTTTAGCAATTTGATTGGATCTCTAACATTCAAAAAGATTTTTTAACACGTCACCTGCATTTCTTGTGACCTCTTTCTCCATTGATGTCTTCATGCTGCTATACATGGTTATTCAGAATGTAGGTATTACACTAATAACCATACTGACTCTTCCATTCATCTTCTTGTCAATTTACGAAGCCTGGTCTCTCCAGTAATATTCCCTGGGCACTTCATGTTGTCCTCAAGAAACTTGTCAATATTGAACTAACATAACTTCAAATGATATGAATTCTGACACAAAATTTTATAATAATTTTTTTTTTTCAACTATTGCATTAAGATTTTTCTATAGTCAAAGCAACGAGTACTTGGCCACAAAATTTATCAGAAAAGAAAAGATCAGAGGTATAATTATTTCTCATGTGATTACAATTTGAGTGTATTTTATTTTCAGGATAGTATTTTCAATCCCGTCCTCATGTAGATTCTTATATTTGCAGGTAATGAGAATAGCTGACCAAGGAGCAGATATTGTTAGAATAACAGTGCAGGGAAAGAAAGAAGCAGATGCATGTTTTGAAATTAAAAATTCCCTTGTTCAGAAGAAGTATGTGATTAGTTTGAGTTTCATTGACATTTAGATCTATCAGTAAAAGCACAAGGTACTTACTAATTCTGTGATCATGCAGTTATAACATCCCTCTGGTAGCGGACATTCATTTCGCACCTCCTATTGCATTGCGAGTTTCTGAATGTTTTGATAAAATTCGCGTGAACCCCGGAAATTTTGGTACTTAATTCACTCCCATGCTTCTCTCTCTCATTTTTTCTTGGGAAAATGATATGGTTTATTAGTTTTAATCCGGTGGTCATTGCTTTCAGCTGACAGGAGAGCTCAGTTTGAGACGCTAGAGTATACGGAAGATGATTATCAGAAAGAACTTGAGCATATTGAGCAGGTTAGGACCACATAATAGCTTATTCCCAGCAGAAACATGAGATCAGTTGTTAGCTTGCTTCCATGATGTTTTAAATTCTCTTCGGACATGCATGTACTTGAATTGCTTTGCTCTGTCGATAATCCTTCTTTCTTTAATCTTATCACATTCCACAATTTACTCATGCAGTAGGAAAAAAGAGAATAATATTAGAGTTTTATGTTCTTCAGTAACAAATATAAAGATGAAAGATAATCAAATTCTTCGATGACACATTCCCTGTCTCCTATCAATTTTTGATCCTCTCTAGATCCATTGATATCGATGTCCACATGCCATATTTTCCTGAAGTGATAGTATCGCAGATATTGTTCCTTGGATAGAGCCATAGTGGTGAACATGCTGCAATTTGTTGCATGTTACTTCTATACTTAAAGCTAGATGTAGAAATTTACTTCCATCATCATCATCATCATCATGAGGCATGAGGTAGACGTATACAATCTATGATAATGAAGAAAAGAATTATTACTTTCAGTAAGCTTTTCAGATCATATATGCATCATCTATGACGTCCTTAATTCAATGTTTTGAGGAATGCTGAGAAGTTCGACAATGTATGGTTGTTTTCTATGGTTGCTTTTGGTAGATGAATCACCTCAGGAGAAAGAAAACATGTAGTTTCCTCCATTATAATATTTGCAATGGTTGGATCTATACATTTTCAAAATTAAGGGATCTGAGTTTTTACGGCATCTTATGTATTTTTGTTTCTAAATGTCTAGGTTTTTACTCCATTGGTTGAGAAATGTAAAAAATATGGGCGGGCAATGCGCATTGGGACAAATCATGGTAGCCTTTCAGATCGTATAATGAGCTATTATGGGGACTCCCCCAGGGGAATGGTGAGCAACGATTTGGAAAACTTGTTGCAGAGTTCCATATTTTCGTTTTCTTATGCATGCTGGTTTGTGTGATTTCATGTCCATTTTTTCATGGAACAGGTTGAATCTGCATTTGAGTATGCTAGGATCTGTAGGAAACTGGACTTCCACAATTTCGTCTTCTCAATGAAAGCAAGCAACCCTGTTATCATGGTCCAGGCATACCGTCTTCTTGTAGCTGAAATGAATGTTCTAGGATGGGATTACCCATTACACTTGGGAGTAACTGAAGCTGGTGAGGGTGAAGATGGACGTATGAAATCTGCAATAGGTATTGGGACACTTCTTATGGTATGTCCTTTCTCCCTATATGTGAAACACCCCATTTAGCACTCGAAAGTATATTGTATGGCTATAATCTTTTTATTTTAAAATGTCGCTGTGAGCACTCTTTATTATTTTGATTTTTTTTCTTTTTATAATTTATATATAATTCAAGAGATGTTTGTTTGATCTGGTTTGTCAAAATTAACTATTTTAATTAATAACTAAAATTCATTACATAACTTAAAATAAAG
>CAIGRB010079350.1:23364-46125 GCA_903798255.1 Fraxinus quadrangulata | reverse complement strand
ATATGATTCTATAGGCATAATTGTAGAAGTCTTTATAAATTTACCGAGATGATTATGCTTTTATCATTTCATAACTCATGCATTGATTTCACTATAAATGTGATGATTATCCTCTTATTTAAATTTACATATATTTGGCAACTTGTGCTTAATTGAGGGAGAATATATTACTATGACTGATTTAAAATTTTGATCTTATATGCCGTACTCTTTCTCTCATATGTACAAAAAAATTTTATACTAAAAGAGGAAAGATAGATAGATAATTATGCATGACAGGGGAAACGTTGAAAGAGAGAACATATAAATTACATGCATATTGATAGGGGAATATAAGTGAAAACGATAAGGAAAAATCTTCTATGGTCGCGTTTTGATTTTAAAAGCTATACATTTTGTTTATGTCAAAAAAGAGAAAATGAAGTGAGATGATTATGCATGTTTTGATTTGAAAATCATTCATATGCCTTGAATATATGGTTATTGATTTGTAAACGTTATGGGGAATATGAATTACATGATGAATTTGTAATGTATATTTCTTTATCAATTTGATATAAATTGTTCGATCTTACCTTACAAATCATCTTGTTTGTCATAATAAAAATGGAAAAATTGTTGACATATGGTCGACTTCATCCTTAATGTTTTGATCATAACAAACAAGATTAAATATTGATTCTGATTGATTTTGAGTGATGATAGTTCAATATTAAAAGCAATCAAGCATGCTTTATATATCAGCCTTGATATGAAGATCAATGTGAAAGCTAATCATACAAGACAAATCATTCGAAATGAGACTTAAAAAATAAAACGCCAAGAAAAGCTCAAGGTCAAAGAAAGAGAATGTATCAAAGAAAAATCAAGGTGAGAAGAAAGAATATCAAAGACTTGACTATCTAAATCATATACAAAGGTATAACATTTTGATTTTTAGTAATGAATGAAAATAGCTCAAAAATTATTTTGTGCACGAAAAATTATTTTCACTACCACCTGCATAAAATGTTTTGATCTAAAGTAAAAATTGAATTTCAAAATGATGTTTGAACTTATATCATATTTTCATTCAAAAAATTTTGCAAAAAAAAAAAAAGTCAACGATCTACCGGACGTCCGGTACGGCAACTGTCAAATTTTCGGACCGTTCTGACTTCTGACACCCAACGGCTATATTGGTCGTTTGGTAGGTACCGGACGTTCGGTAGGAATCGTCCGGTACGGCAGAATTTTACCATTTTGATTCCTATAAATACCAATTCTTTTTCATTCATAAAAAAAACTTCAAGAGAGCTTTCTAATGAAATATCTTCTTTGAGCCTACATCTTTATATTCATTTCATCTATTTCTTTATAACAAAAACTTTGATTGTTGAATCAAATTTCTTGAATTATTTCTTTCATCAAAGTTTTTCATTTCTCTTTGTACTAAACTTATTTATATTTATCTTAAAAGAGAAATATATTTTTGAAGAAGTTCTTGGTATCTACATTGTATAAACTTTTCTACTTTTTCATATTGAAATTTTGATTGATTGAATCAAACTTGAAAAATCAATCATGCTCATCAAAGCTTCTCATTTATATCTTACTACTTAATTTATTACAATTATTCATTAAAAGAAATATTTTTACTTGAGAAGATTTTGAACTTACATTGTATTTATTTCTTTATCTTCTCATTGAAACACTTTAATTGATTGAATCTAAGTTTTGGTTACTTATCTTTATCAAAGTTTTCTAACATAACACTTGAGTTTCATTCATTGCTATCTCTTAAAATGTTAACCAATTTCTCTTCTTGTACTCAACTTTGAATTTATCATTCATTAAGAAGAGAAGATTTCATTTGTAAAATTTAATTGAATTGTGGGTCGTGTTGAAATCCCTTAAAGATCAACATTGTTTAAGGATCGGTACTCCTTGTTGTAAGTCACCGTGTGGGTCGTATTGAGGTCCCGTAAAACTCAATAGTGTGGGTCGGTTGGGGTCTCGTAAAGTTCAATATTGTATAAGGATCGGTGCTCCCTATTTGTAAGTCACCGGAAGCGTTGTAAAGAGTTTGATTGCACTATAAGTCAATCACGATAGTGGAAAAGGCCTTGCTCGTGACAAAGAACTTGGTAACGGGGGACGTAGATCAAGTTTGGGATCGAACCTCCATAAATATATCGTTTGCATCTCCTCTCTCTCTTTTACTTATCGCTTTCATATTTGCACTTATTGTTTGATTGATCTACTTACTTGAACTTGCTTACGATTATTAATTTATCAATGTGTTTTTAATTTGAGTGATTTTAGTTCATTATTCGAAAAAGTTTTAAAAATCAATTCACCCATCCCCCTCTTAGTTAGTTATTCTTGGGCTAACAAATGGGAGTTCTATTATTTCTGATGGCTAGTCGGATAAACAAAGGATACCTCTTATAATTGTAATAGGAGCATCTGCAAGTAAAGGCATAGAGCCATGTTAATTAAAGCAATTGATGCAAGTGGCAATATAAAATATGGAAAATACGTGGCGACAACATTTGTCATTGCAATCTTCGACTCTAGTCGCGAAAGGAAGAGGAGTACAAAGATGGCCAACAAAATATTGTGATTTGTGTATGTGTACTATTTTCTTATATATATTTTTTACATATCTATTTTTATTACATTAATATTTATATATTTGTATTTTTTTGTAGGCAAGGATCATATTGAATTAGATGGACAAGGTAGCATTGAGATGGCTAAACTATCCGAGCAGGAATTCGACATTTGATGAAGAAGAAGAGTAAAGCTTGATTGAGAATGCTTGTTTAATTTGATTTCAATCAGAGAACTTCTTGCTTTTTTTATGACATTTTGGATGTTTAACTTTATTTTGAATCGTGTTTTGTTTGAATTTTGATTTTATCATTACATAGAACATTTGTATTGGGGTAATTTGTTATTTTGCTTTAATATTGTGGTTATTTGCTTTAATTAAATAATTTTTCTTTTTGTTATTTTGGTATTTTTCTATCATTTAAAAAAAGAAAAATATTTTGTAAAATGTATTCACGTACCTGCATCCAAAATTCAGATCATTTTTCGTCGTATCTCCATATTTTAATTTTTAAAATGAGAAGATCCTAAATACGTACCCGTATATGACACGTGCACCCGACTTTGAGTCATAGCTTTTTAGAGAGTTTGTATTGGTAGCTTCTGCTTAACAATTAGTACATGACCAATTTTTTAGAAGTCATTAACATTTTGAGTACTTCGCGACTTTTTAATACTTTTAAAAAGTCTTGATTATATACCCATAACTTCTCAAAAATCTATATTGAAAACACAATACTTTATAAAGAGTTAAATAATGTTGATTGAGCCCTTGTTTTAGCTCCGTTATTTAACAAAAATTGATTTTGAAATAGTATTTTTTAAAGAAAGTGTGGTTAAAAAGTAAGAAATTTTTTTAAATTTATACATAATATAATTTTATTGAAAGAATTTGTGGTTGACAAGCGAAAAGAAAAATAAATTAAAATTTAATGGGTGCTAAATATGGTTGAATATAACTGGATTTTTATAATATAAATCTAAAAATTTTAATCGTTATAAATAATTTATAAAACCCTTCCACTTGCAGAAAGCCCTAAAACCCATCCTAACTCTCACACTCGCGCCTGAGCACACACAGACACACACTTCCAAACCCTATTGATATCTCGTCTACTCTTTCATTTCGCGGTATTCTCTCTCTCTCTCTCTCTCTCTCTCTCTCTCTATATATATATATATATATATATATTCTCACTTCATACGTCGTTGTTTAGTGTGTGTAAGTACATATATCTGATCGTGTGTTGTAATTGCAGAGATCCGGAAAGTTGCGATACGATGTCGTTGAGGGTGCTGAATCCGAATGCGGAGGTGCTGAACAAGTCGGCAGCACTTCACATGAACATCAATGCCGCCAAGAGTTTGCAGGATGTCCTCAAAACCAACCTCGGACCTAAGGGCACTATTAAAATGTAAATGTTTATATATATATATATATATATATATATAATTCGACTTATTACTGCTGTAATTACTTAGAGA
This sequence comes from Fraxinus quadrangulata, assembly GCA_903798255.1. Classification (NCBI taxonomy): domain Eukaryota; kingdom Viridiplantae; phylum Streptophyta; class Magnoliopsida; order Lamiales; family Oleaceae; genus Fraxinus; species Fraxinus quadrangulata. Next base: position 42,045 of record CAIGRB010079350.1, on the reverse strand, counting down.
GTTCTAAATTAATTACATAATTTTTCGATGCTAGGCTTGTTGGTGGAGCTGGTGACATTAAACTCACCAAGGACGGCAACACGCTTTTAAAAGAGATGGTTAGTGTTTTTTTTTTTTTCTGTTATTATTATTATTCTGATCCATAGATTTTTTGGTCTCAAGTGTTACTGTTTGGGTATTAGAATATTGTAATTTTTTTGGTGTTTGGATGGTCGAGCAACATATTGAAATTGCTAGCATCTCCTTTTGTGCGGGTTAAAACATTGTGAACTTTTTCTGTGGGGTTGAATATGATGTTCAATGAAGTAATATCAAAGCTCACGAGATATTTTGGGTGAAAAATGAAAATTTTAGACCATGTTGATAATATGGTATTACTGGCATAAACTTGCAGCGGTTGATGAAAATCTTTTGTTGATGCTTATTTTCCTTTGAACGGCAAATGTTATTGGCGTTTAAGTGTTTTTCTTCAATTAAGATCTTTCACTGGAATGGAACGTCCATGAGAAAGAGTTGCATTATTTTTTGTCCAGGGTTACATTAAGGCAGAGCAAGACTAGAATAGACATGGACTAGCATTGAAGATACTGAAATTGACACGGTGAGGATAATGAAACGGACACAATTTCTATTATACAACCGAATGCGTAACCTAGATAAAAGCATAACGGTGTTTAGGATCCTAGTAAAATCAATTAGAAGAAGGCACAGATAACTGTTTAATCAATTTCTCATTTATAATTTAATGGGTTTTGAATTGAGTTTCAATTTAAAGTTAAGAGAAAATGAGTGCTTACCATCATATTAGAATATAAATGTGGCTTCTGGATTATTGATCATGTTCTCACTAAATGCTGATAGCAAATTCAAAATCCAACGGCCATAATGATTGCAAGGACAGCTGTTGCTCAAGATGATTCAAGTGGAGACGGTACTACTTCAACTGTCCTCTTTATTGGGGAGCTCATGAAACAATCAAAGCGCTACATACACGAAGGTCAGTCAATCTTAGTTTCTTCAATATTTTCAGTACAATTGCTCCATCATGCATTCTACTGTTGTATTATATCCACATTCTTACAGATTTTTAAAGAAAATTTCAATCATTTCATTACATGCTGGGGGAAAAAGCCCTATTACTTATATCGTGTAAGTGGAGCTTACAGGCTTGACATGCAGCTGTTGTAATACAGTTTGAATAGCTATTTTTGTGTATGAAAATTGACTCTGTAATTTGAATCAGATTCCCATACTCTACGCATTTACTATTTACCAGATCTTTTTTTTTTCATTGACATGTGATTACTAGTTTGTTTCTTTGTGTATAAGATGTTGCTAATGCATTTTTCATTCTCGACATTTGGATCATTGTAAACCAAAAATGCTGACCCTATACCTTCTAGTGATTTTTTGCTATCAAATTTTATTTTCCTTATTTTTGACCCATTGTTTAATGTAAACCACTAATTACCAAAAAATTGGGCAAAATGATTTCAGTTCTATATTTGTGTGAGTTTAGTAAATTTTGAAATGAGGTTCCATATTCTTGCAGGGATGCACCCTCGTGTTTTAGTAGATGGTTTTGAAATTGCTAAAAGAGCAACACTACAATTTCTTGAAAAATTTAAGACTTCAGTGGTAATGGGGGAAGAGCCAGATAAAGAGATACTGAAGATAGTAGCAAGAACAACATTGAGGACAAAGGTTTTCCCTCCCCCTTCACTTCCAAGCACCTTTCATCTCTCTTTGGTTTTTTATTGATTTTTTATTTTATTTTAATTTCTCTTCTGGTCTCATGCAGTTATATGAGGCGTTGGCAGATCAACTGACTGACATTGTTGCTAATGCGGTGAGTGCTTGAAATGTTGTATGATAAATAGTTTTTCCTCACACTTTTAATGAATGTCACAAGTAGACTTATTTCCGATATATTAGTTGATATCGTTCACTAATTCTATAGAAGATAATATATTTTTTTTTTGTACCCACCCGCTATCTTGTTCATGTGCAACATTTTGTGGCTTAATGTAATAGGTGCTCTGCATTCGTAAACCTGAAGAACCTATTGACCTTTTTATGGTCGAGATAATGCACATGCGCCACAAGTTTGATGTGGACACTCTTTTGGTACGTAACATGTTCTTAACATTTTCTAAATTTGCTTGATTCTTAGTAACGTTCTTAACGTGGATAAAAGTGCTTTCTCACGCTTGTTTTTGGATTTATTCAATGATTGCAGGTAAGGACTTTTTATAGGGCCAAAATCGACACTCTGTGACGGTGATATTTGGGAGATTGATGTTATAAAATTAATTTATTTAGTCTTTTGTATTTCTGGATACCTCTCTTGAAAGCATTTCTGTCCTCGACTTCTAAGCAGTTTTTTTTTTTTAATTTTTTTTTCTGTACATCTTATAGCAGAGAAGGAAATTTATTTGTGCATATGACATTTGAAGGTGGTGTGGGCTTTCACACACTACTTTTTACCTGCTGTATAACATGCATGTGGTGACACGCTTTGTGCCTATCATGCACACTTGTGATGGACACTACACGTCTCTTTATTCTGCGTGCTGCCATATCAGATGCTCATTTTGTGTCACTATTGTTTCTAGGTTGAGGGTCTTGTTCTTGACCATGGTTCAAGGCATCCAGATATGAAACGCCGAGCAGAGAATTGTCATATCTTGACTTGTAATGTATCACTGGAATATGAGAAGAGGTGATTAGTTGTACACACAAAAGATAGTGTGTCTCAGTTCACTTTTTATTCATGGGTGAAGAATTGACATTATTTTTCTCAGTGAAATAAATGCAGGATTTTTTTACACAAATGCCGAGCAGAGAGAAGCAATGATTGCAGCTGAAAGACGTTCTGTTGATGAAAGAGTGCAGAAAATTATTGATCTCAAGAACAAGGTTATTGAATACAACATCGCAATTGAACATTCTTGATTGCTGTGAGTTCTTATTGTATGTTGTCTCTGGTTATGGCTCACTTGTGATATCTTCAGGTCTGCAGTGGTAATGACAACAGCTTTGTTGTTATCAATCAAAAAGGAATCGATCCTCCATCTCTGGACCTTCTTGCTCGAGAAGGAGTGAGTCATCTGTACTTTTAATATCCTGCATTGGGCTCTCTTTGCCAATTGGGAAGTTTGTCCCATCATGGATGTATAAATTCCTCTGAACTTTGTGCTAATTATGATCCTTGTACTTACAATATTATACTGTAATTATATTAAGTTTTAAAAGATTATTGTTTTATGACCTCGAGTTATAATTCTTGTATTTTGATATTTTGCTGATAAGCAATTACAGAGGAATTGATCTGTCAGTAATTGCTCAGAGACTTGTTCCCACCCCACAAAAGATTATGTATATGTATCACCTCAAATGGAACTTAAAACAAAATTTATTTAGAAGTAAAGTAATGATTTTTCTGACCATGTTGCTTCAAACCAAAGAAGAGGCGAAGTATTAGCAAATTATGGCTCCTCTACTCGAGTTGGAGAAGTATGATATTTCTGTGTTCTTTTTCTTTCAAAAAGTCTTATGGTCCTTTGAGAAATCAACACTTCTGCTGGTTAGATGTATAAGTTTCTCCAACATCATTGGTTCCTTAGATGAATTTTACAAAAAGAAATCTTTTTACTGATTTTAAGATTCTTAATATTTGATGAGGCTATATAGCTTCAAATCTGAGTATTTTTTTCGCTTCTGAAAAAAATAACTTTATATATTCTATTCTCTAGTTTTGATTTGCATTTTCTAATTGAATGTTTTTTAGATAATTGCCTTGCGGAGAGCGAAGAGGAGAAATATGGAAAGATTGGTGTTGGCTTGTGGTGGAGAGGCTGTAAATTCGGTTGATGACCTAAACCCTGACTGCCTTGGCTGGGCTGGATTGGTCTATGAACATGTCCTCGGAGAAGAAAAGTATACATTTGTGGAAAATGTGAAAAATCCACTCTCTTGTACAATCCTCATCAAAGGTACTTCTAGTTGCTCTTCTCCTCGAGTCTCAAGTCTTGTTTGTTGTGGTAATGAAAGAACCACAACTGATTATTGTTGCTATTACTACTATCAATTCTATCACTACCATTCAACAATCTAATGCAACATGCTGTTTTTGTAGGACCTAATGATCATACAATTGCTCAGATTAAGGATGCAGTTCGTGATGGACTAAGGGCAGTCAAAAATACCATTGAAGATGAAGCTGTTGTACTGGTATGGTATTACCTTTTTGAGGCTTGTGCAATTTATACTGAATCTTGTTATTTTATAAAAGTAATCTAGGCTCAGAAAGTATTCTGTATCTCAAATTTGCTGACATTTTTTGACTAGGTTTTCTTTAGCTATGAGCCTATGAGCCACCCTAATGACTGTAAAATATTGGGGGGGTTCCTGTTTATTTGTGTTGAATTCCTGTAATGTGTATTGTAGACTTAATGCATAGCTCATTGAGGTATTATCTGCTACATAAGAATATGATTTTGATAAAGAAATGAAGGCAAGTAAATTTTACTACTAATTCATTTTCCTTTATATCCCATTAAATCTAGACTTGAGAATGATGTACGTTACTACTACTCAAATGTGGATCATTTAAGACGAGTGTTGAATGTAGTTTCCATTGCTGATAGGTAGTTCAAAACACTTAAAAATAAATAATGCATTTATTTCTCTGAGCGAGGCACTTTTTTGGACATATTGCAGGGTGCTGGGGCTTTTGAGGTTGCAGCCAGACAATACCTTTTTAATGAAGTGAAGAAAACTGTTCAAGGGGTATGTATATAAGTATCTCTGTTTATGCAAATTTATTTTTGTGTGTCCACGTCCGTGTAATATTTTTTAGCATGGAATTATTTTGGTCTCATGGTTCCAAGTTTGAGCTTTTATCATAAAATCCTGAAAAGAGCTTCTGATGTCATAGCGTGCTCAACTGGGTGTGGAAGCTTTTGCTGATGCCCTCCTCGTGGTTCCAAAGACACTTGCTGAAAACTCTGGCCTGGACACACAAGATGTAATTATTGCGCTTACGGTATGCTATTTTTTTCCTGATTTTCTTGAAGTATCGACGGATTAAATTATTATGCCATTGTCTTGTAAAACTTGTTTATTCTCTCCAGGGAGAACACGACAAGGGAAATGTAGTAGGACTTAGCCAACACACTGGAGAACCTATTGACCCCAATATGGAGGGGATCTTTGACAATTACTCTGTAAAACGTCAAATCATCAACTCAGGGTAGGTTGAAATTTTCCCTTTTTGGTTTGCACTTGTCTACATGAATGAAGTGCTTTCTTGGCTAAGCTTTTAAGTCTTATAAGCAGTGGGTCTCAAGGAACGTGTGGTTAAAAAGTAGGTAAAAGATATGGGTTGTAGGGAATTTAGAGATAAAAATAGAGTTTGACTTTGACCTGCTTATATGCAATTATAAGCTTTGCCAAACATGCATGCAGCTTCTCCTTTTCCTTGGGGGAGAGGAGAGGGTAAGGGGGGTAGAAAAGTGAACCTCAAAGATATCAATAATTATCTGTGCTGGAGAGATGTTTTAGTAGTTGTTTACTTCTTTTTCTTTACGTTTTCCCCTAAAGAAATCTGTCCTTTTGCAGCCCTGTAATTGCTTCGCAGCTGCTATTAGTGGATGAAGTTATCCGTGCTGGGCGTAACATGCGGAAGCCAAATTAACTCATAAACTCTCTTTTGTACTTATGCTTGATGAATGTTTTCCTCCCCGGTATGCGACTTTCAACAGGGCGGTAATTCTGATGATTGGTTGGAGGGTTGTCGGTGTTAAACTTGTTTGCCCAAAGCTTCAGTGTAAAGATATTTAATTGGGTGTTGTGCCCTAAAATTTTTCTCCACTTAACTGCATTTGATATTATCAATCGCTTTCGCCTTTTACACAGGTGTATAGTGGTGTTGCTGTTTCAGCTCTGTTTAGATATTGGTGTCAGTCTAAGAAAAGTTTGTTTCTCATTATACTTGGGAACTCTTTGTTCTCCTAGGATCTATCTTCACCTATTCTAGTTGTCTCAAGAATGTTAATAAAATCTATTATTCCAAGAATTCCTAGTCGAATTGGTTGGAGACAGGATTGAATGACCGTTGGTTGTACTAATGTGGAGACGAGATTATACCATCCCGTTTGGAAACGGGATTGTATAATTGTACTATTTTGGAATTGGGATTGTACCTATATAATTGAAGGTACATGATCTGTTGGAGTGATCTTAGCTGGGAGGTCGTTCGGTTGAGAACGAAGAGGCAATTGTTGTAATATGTTGCCTAGCCTTGGCGCTCGAGAATGGATTAGTACAAAGAATGGGTATGTTATCTTGATAGAGATGTTCGGATATTTATGCTAGTATTTGGAACATGAAGTATATTAAGAAATTGTAACGAATCCGGAAATTTGGAGTTCAAGATGTAGTTGGGACGCATTATATTTTCCGACATTTACTTTTTGGCTGATTTTAGTTTAAGGCCAATCTTTTATTTGATATTGCGGCTTCTCGTTTAACTGGAATCTGGTTACTTGCCTAAATCAAAATAATCAATTACATCAACTAAAAAAAATGGTTTATTTTGCCTATAAATGAACTCATCAGAATTTTTTGAAGTCAGTCAAAACAAAAGGAAAATTCATCAGAAACGCATGCCCTGCCATAACTACGTGACCTTTTTGCCCAGCCGCCACGCCTAGTTGGGCTTTGACTTGTCAATGCTTGCGCGTCGCCACGTATGTCCCTTATGTATAGGAAACTCCGCCACGGCTAGCCACCTGTCGCCTCCCAGTTGGCTAGCCCATCCTCCCTCCTGACGCGCATTATATATACCCTCTCCCGGCCCGTCATAAACATTTAGGAGAAGAAAGCATTTCTGAATTAACAAGAGTCAACTGGTAAATTTTATTTTCAGTTTAATCTATATATATATTTTTTTATTTTTTTTAATTTATTTATTTTTGCCATATTATTATTAGGTTAGGTTAGATCTTTGAGTTTTAGCTTTCTTTGTGGATCTAAAATTCATTTAATATGTTTTCCTGATTCGAAAATTCTGTGCTGAAATTTTGCGTAGATGAAGTAAAGAATTAGAAAAAATAGTGTGAATCTGGAAATTTATTAATATTTGGTACAATTTATTTAATTTAGCTGCAATACTGTAGAAAGGGAGTGATGGTTCACCAGTGTAATGGGATTTCTTTACAGATTAAAAATGGTATTCTTCACGGCTCTCTCTAGAAAGAAATTGTAGAACAGATCTTTTTTTTTTTTTTTTTTTTTGCGTATTTGAAAAGAAAAAATAAGCAACCCAACTGCTTCAATCTTTCCTTTTAAACAGATTTTAAAATCAGTTGTAACCAAGTCCGCACGCACTTCTCCACGCTGTGCTGCTGTTATTTCGTTTGTGTAAAACCGGTGCTTTACTTCTTTTAAGTGAAGATGCGACTAACTGGCATATTACATTTTTATCCCTCAAACCCATGTGAGTTATACACATGACATCCATTGCTTCCAAGCACCAGATTTCTATTTTCTAATTTTTTTTCATGTAAACACTGAAGATCTTTAATCCAGCTATAATCTTTTTGAGCCTAAGTGTGATATTGTTTGGTCAGTTGAATATTAAGCTACTGGTTTTAGTCAGTGTTTTCATAAATGATTCAGTTTTTGACTATATGACATCTATATGCATCCCGACACAGAAGAAGATGTCGCGCGAGGAAAATGTATACATGGCCAAGCTAGCTGAACAGGCTGAGCGGTATGAGGAGATGGTTGAATTTATGGAGAAAGTTGCAACGAGTGCTGATACTGAGGAGCTGACCCTGGAGGAACGAAATCTCCTTTCTGTGGCCTACAAGAATGTGATTGGTGCCAGGAGGGCTTCCTGGAGAATCATCTCATCCATTGAGCAGAAGGAAGAAAGCCGTGGGAATGAGGATCATGTCAAGGTTATTAAGGAATACAGGGCAAAGATTGAGGCTGAACTCAACAAAATCAGTAATGGGATTTTGAGCCTTCTAGATTCCCATCTCATTCCCTCAGCCTCCTCAGCAGAGTCCAAGGTATTTTATTTGAAGATGAAGGGTGATTACCATAGGTATATGGCTGAGTTTAAGGCTGGAGCTGAGAGGACGGAAGCTGCCGAGAGTACTTTGTCAGCTTACAAGTCTGCTCAAGTAAGTTGTCAATTTTGACCTGGTGGTTTTATTTGTTCAGAGATTCATTCATGATGAGTTATCTGATCTTTTTGGCCTTGTGTTGTGCAGGATATTGCATTGGCTGAATTGGGTCCCACACACCCGATCAGGCTCGGACTTGCACTTAACTTCTCTGTTTTCTATTACGAAATCCTTAACTCATCCGATCGTGCTTGCAACCTTGCCAAGCAGGTAGTTCAAGAATGTTCATACAAATTGAGTTGTTTTATTAGCCAACCACTTTTATCTTTTTGACTGCCATGAGTTACAATTTATATCCGATTAATATCTGCATCTTCATTACTGACTATGTGGCATTATTTTTTTAATACCTTTCAATATTTAGAAAGGCATAAATTAGTTATGGCATTTTGCCTCCTTGGGACGAAAGTATATGCCTCAAGGCTCTTTGAAGCGTATGCCTCAACATGAGGCAATTAAGTAATTCAAAAACTATAGTAGATAAAATTATTTCATAATAAACTGAAAATCTTCTAAAGTTACTTAATAGAACGTTTCAACGAAACTAGAACCTCAATCTGCAACTATAAACATAAAATGGATTAACGAAGTGGAAGTGGATATTTTGTTCAATTTCCTCGTGATTAATTAACATAGTAATCAATAATCACCAGTATTCTAAAAAGTGTAAAGCGTGGCTAGCTTTGAAGGCAAACTTCAAGCTTTACGAGCCTAGGCGTAAAAAAGTTACTTATTTTATTATTTTAAATAATCATTCTAAAAATTATTTGATAATTATAATAATACATACCAAACATCTAAAATTAATAAATCTTATATTTAACTAATAATTACTACAATTAGTCAATTTTACAATTTTCAAGTTTTTGAAATGCAAAAGCTAAACTATTTTTCATAGTTTTAACTTTGAATTAAGTTCTACTTAATAGATTTATAGGAACTTCATATATATTTTCGAAGTTTCCAACAATATGATAAGTCGCAAAATATAATTACATAATATATATAGACTGCAGATTAAATCTTATCTAAATCTTTTTTGGATAAAATCATTTAAAAACTTGAAACTAAAGTCAAATAAAAGCTTCTAAAAAAAATAATAAATAATGTAGAATAAATTTTTTTTAGAAAAAGGGAAAACAATGAGAAAAAATTTAATAAAGCTAAGCATGTCGCGCACATTAAGCAGTCAACTGCTAATTCGCCTTTATTTCCAAGGTAAAGCGCTTTGTCCGTGCTTCGTGTTTAGGCGACGCCTTTTAGAACAATGGTAATTACATAACAAGACCACTAATTCACAACTAGAACTGATAGTTTAAGAAAATGAAGCACACGACCAACTAATTGAAAGAATTTTTCTTGCTTTGGCTTTAATAGAAAAGAGAAACCAAGAAAGAAAAACAAACACAGAAAAGTGAGAAGAAGGGTGAAGTTACCAATCACAGGTCTTCTGATCTGCACCAGTCGTTTGCTGCCTAAAAGTTGCAATGTACCTTTAAAAGGGATCTTACTTACGTTTTAGCTGTTTGGGGCTAGGGTGATCACGGCTTTGGCAATCTCGAGTTGTTTTATGTTACTTTTGGTTAGGTTATACTTAAAGTAAGCTAAGAAACCCTTTAAATTTCAGGGCTATGAATCAAACCAGCTCAACAAACTGAGGTAGGTAAACGAAACGAAAGAAAGTGCAAGAGCAAGGAACAAATGACTAGGGGTGGGTATGGTCCGGTCCGGTTCGGTTCTAAAGAGAACCAAACCAAATTCTAAATTTTCGGGTATTTAGTAAGTGGAATCGTCGGGTTTAAATTTAATTATGGAACCGTTCGGGCTCGGCTTGGTTCAGTTCTGGGATTTTGTACAATAATTAATTTTTTTTAATACAACGCTACATTAATTCGACTATGATATATTCAATCTTAACTCTTACAAAATAACGTAATCCAATTTCGTGATATTTTTTCTCTTTTTGTTGAGTTTTTTATAGATTTGACTGTAAAAATCACGGGAAGAGGAAGATGGTTAGTTCACAATAAGAACAGTAGAAATGACACTACGGTAAAGTAAAAGATTTGGATAAAACTTAGGTCAATTTGATTAAGTTGAGTTTGGCTGAAAATTAGAAATAATAAAATCATATTTTGAGTTTGGACTAAATTAATTAATTAGCAATTTATTTAAAAAAAAAATTGATTTATTTTAAGATAAAAAATTAAAAAAAATTAAGGAGATTAAGTTGTTATTCGGTTTTTCGATTTTTGGTCTAGAACTGAGAATCGAACCCGTCGGTTCTCGATTTAGATGTTAGGGTATGTATCTTAAGAAGAATCGCTCGGTTCGGGTCCGGTTCGATCCGATTCAGTTCGAGAGTTTTGTCTAGCCCTACAAATGACTCGGACAATATTTAAAAAGGCGTAATTCAGGTATTGAGGTGTTTTTCCAATAGTATGCCTCACCATTAACTAAAAAAGTGTCAAAAAATATTAAAATTTAAAATAAGCTCATAAAAAATCTTAATAGAACATTTAAAAGTGCGCAAACAAAAAAAAAAAAAATCAATAAAGTAACCCCAAAAAAAAAAAAAACTATTATTTTAGTCAGCGTGTATTTGTGTTTTTATGAGACACAATTTAAAAGCTTTAGTGGACAGTGGGTTATTCCAAAATGAGTTAAATCAAATTTTTTATGTTGTGTGACTACCATTATATCAAAATTCATTTTTTTCTCAAACTCATTTTCAATCACATTCTCACAATAAAATAATTTGCACATAAATTCAAAACTTTTTCCTACTTTTTAACCACACATTCTCCAAATATTCTCTATTTCAAAACTCATTTTCATTGAATAATGGTAGACAAATAGGGACTAAGTTTATAAAATTAAGTACCGCAGGCCTCACAAGCCTTGAGGCATGTGCCTCACACAACTGAGGCGCATTCCCCCAAGAACTGTCTCACAAATTGCACCTCAGGGTGTTTTTTGCTTGCCTCCCTCTTAAGGGGTTCTCAATTCCTCAATTGGGTTTTCTAAACCATGGCCAAGGAGCATAAGCATGAAGCCAGTGCCCTGCGGTGTGTGCCTCAGTATTTTAATGTGTAAGCATTGACAAAAGGCACTAAAATTGTAAGCTTTCAGGCTTCTCAATGCCCGCATCAATGAGTACACTTCTTGTAATTTTGAAAACTCTAATACATAATAGTACTCTGGATATGTGTATTCAAAATATTATCGCTGATCGAGTTAAGTGAGAAGAAGCAGTGCCAATGATGTGATTAGATCTTGTTCATGGCAGTTTGAGGAAAAAGTTAACAAATGATCTGTGTAAAATTGTTCATTGAAAGTTGATTTAACTAATGAAAAGGCTGATTAACACTTCTAGGCTTACTGCAGGATTTTATTCTTTATCTTCTAAATGTTTATTAATGTACTAAGCACTAAACTCAAGTAAGCTTCATCGTAAATTTATGGGGTAACTTATCCCATTGCTAAAATTTAGCCCCATCATGGGCTATCTGAATTTTGAGGACTTTAGAGGCACGCTCCTGATCAAATTTGCAAGTCTTGTATTGCATTTCATCTTCAATCTATAGTTTCAGAAAGCTAATGGCAGGAAAAAGGCCTCATAACTAACCAACAGAACTTGTTATCAAGGCGGTGTAGGGAAGATAAAGTGAGCAAAACTCTTGAAGCGGGGTATGGGAAAAGAGGCAGTTATATAGAAGCATCTTGAATGAGCTTTGTTATGGTATATGAGCATGCATGAAATCAAAATCGGAATTTCTGACTGCCAAGAGGTGGTAATCGACAATCAAAGCACGTGTTCATTCTGAGGGTGTGAAAACCTACAGACCAAGATAGACCATTTTGAGATTCTACACCCTTGTTTTTAGAAGACCATTGAGAATTTTTGGCCTTCATTCTTACAACTCTAATACCATTTGGCATGAAAATAGTGTGTGACGTATATATCTGACTCTGTTGATTGGTTTCACCCCCTCTTATTCCCTTCATTTTTTCCTTGCACTACTAATTATTTTGGTGATATAGTTGTCCATTCTTCATTTCTGCCAATTCTATCTTACAGTTCTCATATGCATTACCAGCCTGTTTAACTGTGTATATGTAATGCTTGTGCTCTTTTTTCAGGCTTTTGATGAAGCCATCTCTGAGCTAGATACATTGGGCGAGGAATCATACAAGGACAGCACATTGATCATGCAACTTCTCCGAGACAATCTGACACTTTGGACTTCTGATGCAGCGGTATCTCCCTCCCCCCATACTGGAACTCCTTGGTTCTCCTATTTATTTTTCAACTTTAATGTGATGCCCTGATTATAAGTTTAGGCGTAAGCTAGAGCATTTTAACATGACGCATTTATTGCTTCTCATCTAACTCTCAACGTTCAGGTTTTAGACATGGCATTGCGTCGAGTTCCTCAATAAATTGCCACAAAAATACAGTTCTTATAGAAAGACCAGGGCTCTTTTTGCAGAATAGTTTTGTCAGTACATCTCTAGGGAGATTTATTTTGTTCCAATGTTTTTTACCATGCCCGAACATGAAGTGATGAAATAGGCCTGTTTGGTATGGCTTTGAAAAGCAAAAAGTTGCTTTTGAGTCTAAGAAGCTACTTCTGGACATGTTTAGATAATTTTGTACAATTTCTTTGTCATATTAGAAGTACTTTTAGAGGAAGCTCGCGCAATCTAGCTTCCTTAGAGGCTCTCCTAAAGAAAGTAGAAACAAAAGCAAAAGTTATCCCAAAGAGACCCTAAATTCAGCTCCACATCATCAAGGTCTTAATAACTAAAGGCAACCTATATGCTTAACTTGCCATGGCACGTATAAATATTAATCCTTTCTATTGTTTTGATAGCAGGATGACGGCGGGGACGAGATCAAGGAATCTTCAAAACTTGACTCCGGCGAGGGTCTGCAGTGATGAATTTGTAGCTTAGCATTGTGCTCCTCATGTTTGTATTTTCGGCGCAGAATTCCTATAATAATAGACTTAATAGATTCGGTATTATGAAAACATGTTTCCACAAACACTAGAGAATATGGTTGATAAATTTTTCTCTTGGATGAGGGACTTTATGGAATTTCATGTTGTGTTTGGCTTTAATTGATGGGATATTTGTGTCGTTGGTCCTCGGGCATTCTCATCATTGCTTGTTAGTCTCCTACTTATTCTTTTAGACTATGCCATCCATGAATTTCTAAGTTCGTCGTTAAATAGTCCTCAGTGAAATTGGAAAGCGGAACATGTTTTTCTATTTTGGCTTCAAGAACATAGTAGGGTGAAAGGGCTGAACTCTAAAGAACAATTATTAGACCTAAATCTGTATGGTTTGATTGTTGCGTCAGTTGATGGTATAATATTCATATGATGAATTTGAAAGAAATGAGAATGTTGAGATAGATGTATAAATGTATAATAAGACATGAAAATATACAGTAACAGCTATAGATGATTCAATGGACTACTTTAATTTGAAAATTGGTCTGTTAGTATTTTTACAGAGTAGTTTCTTGAGTTCGTCAAATCTTTCTTCAACTCTTAAATTATTTGCAGGGATGACGAGTTTGAGTGCGAGCGGATATTTGAAATATTTGGACGCTAACAAAATATTAGGATGAATGTACAAATTAATGGAAGAATGACAATAAGAATGTGAAAGAAAAATAAAAAAATGGGGACACAAGTCTATAATTTGTAGCACAACAGCTAGTCAACGTTGAACGTGCAACATGAAATGCTTTATAAGTGTTGTAGAAGTAATATTTGAATATCCAAATTAATGAAAGTAAACAAGTAAAATGAATGTCAAATGTACATGTATATTGATAGCAACTAAATTGTTATATATATATTGAAAAATGAAAAAGTAAGATATTATTGAAATAATTAAATTATAGTAAGATTAAAATCATCCAAAAAATAATTCTCACTTCATGTTATATTTAATTTCAATTAAGTAAAATTGGATGTAAATTAGCATATATGGACATAAATAATAAAATACATTCTTGAATGCAAAATTTTAATTAATTTATAATTTTAATTAACAACACTGAAATGCATAAATAAAGATTGATATTAATTAAATGCATATAAATGTTAATTAATTAAGAATTAATAATAGAAAATTCAACTATTAATAAAAGTACACAGGTAAAATGAATCTATCATATGTAAATGTACATTAATGGTAACTAAATAAAAGTAAAGTATTAATGAAATAATTGAATAATAGTAGGACTAGAATCGTCAAAAAAATAATTTAATATGATATTTAATAAATTATATATTAAAAAATATTGGAATAAAATAAAGTGCAATTATTAATGGGACAAGATCATGTTCCCCTCCTTGTCCCATACTTGACTCAAGGAGGAAGGGATTTTATCCCCATCCCCGATTAATTAGAGAATCCTCATCACTTTCAGATCGGATCCCCATGAAGATCAGGGGTACCCGCTTTGTCGTGGCTCCACCGTTCTACTCTGCTACGGTCTCATGAATTGAACTTCGTTGTCATGCCTACTAATTGGCACTAATTTCTCTATTTTAAAAAAGCAGAAAAATCCCACTCTGTTCTTCGACTTTTCAACATTCCGTAAATGTAAAACTCATGTCAAAACCTACTATGTATTGTCTAATATTTTTAAATCGCGGAACCCATTTGAAGATGTTTATTTAAAGTTAAATAACTCATGATATCGGACTGAAATAGTAAATTCGATCAATTTTTTTTTCAAAATAAATAAAATAGTCGAACGATAAGTTAAGACGATCACAGTTTCACAAAACACATGAAGAGTAATATAAGTACAAGTTACTTATCTTGCCTACTCAATAGAAAAGAATCTTGCACTTCAAGTTAGCGACACATTCAAGCATATGGATATGCCGAGATTTGCTGCTCGCTTGTGCAGGCAATTGGTTCAACAATCGCTATTTGAAGGTTAGGAAACTTTTGATTTAAGTCTTTTAGTAATCTGAATAGTTTAGTAACGTTTATTTCAATGTTCATGAAACATATCTTTTTTATCTCAACTTGTCACTGACTATTTTAGTTAGACGTGAACAAGGTGTCACGATACAATAAGGTTGGAAATATGAGTGGGTAATTAATAAATAAAACTTAAAAAAAGTGCTAAAATTTATAAAAAGATGCAGTTTCGAATCGGATACGCACTCTTGATATCCACTATCAAACTTAAAAAAAAATTCCCTTTAGAAGCTTCAATTACACATTCTTGATTCACCATATATAAAAATATATAATTCTGCTTGGGGGAGCAAAATATTCGGCACTAGCAGTATACTGACTGCATTAATGGCTTCGAAAACCGCCGTTATATCATGGTCTGGTCTCCTCCTTCCTTACCGACGCGTCACCCATCACCCTAACCCCACCTCAGCACACACTGACGCGCACACACACCGGCTATTCTATAAAATCAATTTGGTTTTAACTGTGTGGTTTTCTTGTTCAGGGGTTCTGGTGAAGATGGGCAGTTAGGAATAGGAAACAATGAAGAGAAAGAATGGGTTTGCACAATTACATCTCTTTTGTCAAATGAGGTTAGCTCCGTCGTCGCCGGTAGCCGCAACTCTCTTGCAATTTGTGAAGACGGCAAGGTTTTCCTAAACTTTTTACTCCGTTAACTGTTTTTCCTACTATAGTACTTTGATAAAATTTTCAGTATATTTTTAGGGGTTTGAGTTTGATAAAATTGATAGTTGTTTTTTTGGGTTTTGTTTCTTTGTGGGTTTTATTGATTTTCGATTGTTTATTTGTGAATTTAGTTGTTTACTTGGGGTTGGAATCAAAGAGGGACGCTGGGGCACCCACCGGAAACGAAAACTGAGAATATTCCTAGTCAAGTGAAGGCGCTTGCTAGTGTGAAAATTGTTCAGGTATTCTTATTTTTTTGAGGCCTTATTTGTGTTTAAAAATTTAAATAAAGACAAAGTTGGATGCTAAGTTTAATAGGGGTATATTGATTTCAGGCGGCGATTGGTGGGTGGCATTGCTTGGCTGTTGATAATCAAGGCCAAGCTTATGCTTGGGGTATGTTTACTTTGTTCTATGAACCCTTTTTCATTTGTCTTATTGAGGAAAAATGCAAAAAAGGAAAATATGATTAAATCTAAAGAATATTTGGGTGTCAAAGTTAAATATTTGTACCTTTGTGGAGATTTTGGGACTTGATTTTTGTTAGATTATAGAAATTTATCCAAAATTGAACATAATGGTGGAAATGATTTTTTATTTTTCTAAAGGATGTCAACTTTTCTTTTGGTACAGGTGGAAATGAGTATGGACAGTGTGGTGAAGAACCTGAGCGTAAAGCTGACACGGGTAAACCTGTTAGGAGGGACATTGTCATACCACAAAGATGTGTGCCAAAATTATCGGTTCGGCAGGTGATTTAAATCAATACGTGGTTCATTTAAAATGACTATCTGCATCTTTAGAGTCCATACCTCTTGGCTTGTTCAGTGAAAAAAGAAAAGAAAAGAAAGAACAACAAAATAATTAAAAGTTCAGCGCTTAACAAAACTGAGAATTATGGTAGATGCACATTGATTAGAAATGTGAACGCTTACTTCTATTGATTATGAAGGTAAGAGTTTAAAGCTCCTTATGGTCAACCAGGAAGCCTAGTTGTTGGTGATGCATTTAACAACCCCGATTAATATTCTAACATGAATGTACCAACGTTAAGGGCTTCCAAACTTTGGTAAAGTTCCATATTCTTCTTGCAATACAGGTAGCTGCTGGTGGTACACACTCAGTTGTTCTTACTCGGGAAGGACATGTATGGACGTGGGGTCAACCATGGCCTCCTGGAGACATGTATGCACCCGAGGACTGAAGTCTTAAATGTTGTTTTTATTTTTGTATCCCTGCAAGTTATCACCTTTTAAAATACTTTTATAACCTCTAGTAGCTTGCAACATTAAATGTTTGTTACCTTATTTACAGAAAGCAGATTTCCACCCCTGTTCGAGTACAAGGCCTTGATAGTGTGAGGACAATTACAGTTGGAGCTTTTCACAACTTAGCGCTCCTTGATGGTGGAGTACTAATGGCATGGGGTAATAATGAGTACGGCCAACTTGGAACAGGTGATACCCAGCCAAGATCACAACCTATTCCTGTCCAGGGACTATCCGGACTCACTCTGGTTTGTACTATTTTCTCTGATTGGGTGATGTATATTGTGGAAATCATTATATTTTTACCTTTATTTCTTTAGCATAATTTTCTTTTCTTATCCAAGTTACAACTCCTAAATATTGGCTTCCTTCATAGCCGCTTCTCCTGTTTCTTGTCAGTGTTTATCTTTATCTTAACAGATAACTATCAATTTTGATCATGTATAATATTTGCTAAGTTTTGTTGGCGTCTGTAGCTTCACTGCTTATGTGCAATCACATAACACTTCTGGAGGGAAGAGGTTAGAACTTTTTTCAATTTAAAAGTGCATCATGGAAGCACCAAAATTCTCCAATGAAGTGATTGCAGTCTTCTTTAAATCCAGGAAATGATAAGAATTTGGTGGATTATGAGAAAGATATTTGATTGGAGAGCATCTAAAATACTATTTGAGGTGTAACACTAATGCTAAATGCAATGAATTATGGCATATCAAGAAACAGTGATGCAAAAAAGTCATCAACTATGTTTCCAACAGTTCAACTTTTAATGGATCATTTGGTTGCCGCAGAATCCTGTAGCCGTTAAAACTTGTAACTCATCATAATTTCTGATAGGAATTCAAAATGATTCTTTTGTTCGTTTCTTCAATGTTTTAATTAACAGAAGTAAAAGGAAAAAAAATGTTCAGATATTTCTATCCATTCCGCATTTAGAAACTGATTTCTGTGTATATTTTTAACAATTGTCAATGGATAACATAAGAGACCATGCATGGTTTTCCAGGTAGATATTGCTGCTGGAGGATGGCATTCTACTGCATTGACAGATGATGGGGAGGTATCTTTGATTCTTTTTTCTTCTATGCTCTCTTTTGTACTTATTCATGGACCTGTGTTATTTTGAGCAGGAAGAAAAGGTAGTTACCATTGTAGAACTAATATTAAAAGCTGGGAATCAGAGTAGAGGCCGAATTTAACCATATCCCATCTCCAGTCGTCGAGTTAATCACCTAAAATGTTGTGTGATGATTTGGCTTCATTTCATCACAAAATTTCGGCTATGCACTGTAATTTGTCTTCCAGATTCATGTGCTTTGAAGAAAAATATGTGATCAGCAATTTATTAATTACTTTACATGACCATTTTGTGAGCATTAAGCACTAATTGATACGGTGTTCTCCAATATGCCATCGATTTTCATATGAGTGATCCTCCCAACATCCACGGACATACGGTCTCATGTATGCTAGCAAAAATAAAAAAAGAAAAATAGAAGAAAAATTGCTTTGGTAGTGTATTCAAT
>CAIGRB010079350.1:0-12898 GCA_903798255.1 Fraxinus quadrangulata | reverse complement strand
TGGATTTAGCATAAACCTACAATTAATCATGGATGAATGCAAAACATTCTTTTTTGCTGGACATGAAACTACAGCTTTATTACTCACTTGGACAGTCATGCTACTAGCTAGCAATCCTTCTTGGCAAGAAAAAGTACGTGCTGAGGTGAACCAGGTCTGCAATGGTGGTTCACCCTCTGTTGATCAGCTTTTAAAGCTCCCTTTGGTAAGATTTTTTTCCTTTCTTTTTTAATGGGTTTGGTACGATCTAACTACGAGTGGGACGACGACATAATGAACTTTCAATGACCTATGTATCATGTTTGGTAGGTGAAGTAGACAATAGTTGAAAAAGAAACATGGTATCTCTTTTTCCTCCGCCGGAATTTTTTTTTCGCTTATATTGGAAGGCCACTCGATGGCCGTCGAGCGTCTGTCCTAGCTCAGATAAATTCTTGGATCCGCTTTGGCCATCGAGCGTCTGTACTAGCTCAGATGGCCGTCGAGCATTTGTCCTACCTCAAATGAATTCTTGGATCTGCCACTGCAAACATTGAGATGTCGATGATAATATTTTACAATTAAACCCAAACAACTAAAATATTTTTTTTATTCTGCATTTTTGCAGTTGAACATGGTGATCAACGAATCACTCCGTCTATATCCGCCAGCAACTGTTCTACCTCGGATGGCGTTCAACGACATCAAACTCGGGGATCTCCACATCCCGAAGGGACTTTCGATTTGGATTCCAGTTCTTGCAATACATCACAGTGAAGAAATATGGGGCAAAGATGTAAATGAATTCAATCCTGATCGTTTTGCATCAAAATCATTTGCCCCTGGACGCCATTTCATCCCATTTGCTGCTGGTCCAAGAAATTGTATAGGCCAATCTTTTGCCCTCATGGAAGCCAAGATTATACTAGCCATGTTAATATCAAAATTCTCCTTCACTGTTTCAGATAATTACCGCCATGCCCCCGTTATTGTTCTTACAATAAAACCCAAGTATGGAGTTCAAATCTGCTTGAAGCCCTTGAATACATAAACAATTTTGATTGAGATCAAATTTTGTTAATTTTCTTGTCTTTTTGATACATGAGATTGAGACTTCAAGAGAACTTTTTTTTTTCAATGCTATTATTACTATTATTATAAGTAACTCTGTGCAAAGATAAAGATTACGCGATTTGATAATCATTACTCCACAATAAAAATGTGAGAGCACTTCGATATTTAATTAATTTTGCTTTTGGGAATCAACTAATGTATTTAGGGATTAAAATAAGATGTTCGATAAGAGAATGAATGATTAAGTAGTCTTGGCAATTCTAGGATAAGTCTGAAAGGTCAACAATGACGACGACGACGATGATGAATATGTCTGTCATTCTGTTCGGTTCATTATATGTCTAGTCAAAGATATAACAAGTCAATTACATTCTTAAAAATCGCAATAATTTAGGTGGATCTTGTCCTATTTGTTCTACTTACGAGTGAGTTGATGAATTCTATTTTATCAAAAAAGAGGTAGTGTGTAAAATTCATTCCGTACGAATAAATTAGGTATTTCAAAAGAGAGGAGTGCTCTAGTGAGACGTCGAACACCTCGCTACTTTCTTTTAACTTATTCTACTGATATCGTCATTTTATACTACTGATATCGTCATTTTATAAGTCGGAGACAATTAGGTCTAGCAAAAATATTATATAAATAAGTCACACAACACACAGTGATAGGTTAGAAAGGCTTTCAACTTTAACTTTGATTCCCTAATCAAGTATAATGATGGTTTCAATAACAATGTGCCCAGCTTTCAATTGAAAACAGCCAAGTTGGTAGTATTTTGACAAAAAGGCAGGGAGGGTTAGGACATTTCTTATTGTATTTTTATTTTTTTAGCAGAAAAAAACTATGATATTTTCTTACATACCTATCATCTACCTCCACCAATTTTTACTCCGCTATGCCCACTACCACTCTCTCCCGTCTTCGTTAACCATTTTACTCACAACTTAGTGCAAATAATCATGCACAAAATTCTATCCCGCACCCACCGGGCCTATCACTAAAGTTGACTTTCATCTCAACTTAACCGGTGTTATATTTTGGTCAAGCTTCTTATGCACAAAGAAGTGACGATTCTAAATGCGAAACATGTTATTAAGGCTTAACTTGTATGCTTATTAGACTTGGACATCCTCTTTTTACAAATTAACTTTAAGAACTCATTTGCAGATAGAACGACCTAAGAAGGTAAATTCAACTAGAAGAATGTTTCCCACCGGGTTGCGAATTGGGGCGTCATGGATGCTAGTTCTAAAACGATGGGTGAATTATAATCTCTCTAGTAAAGTCTTACTTCACTAAGGAGTCGTTTGTCGAGGGCTTTTGAAATGAGAAACTCTTTCTGAGAATAAGAAACTATTTTGTTTAATTAGAAGATCGATTTTAAAGAAAGTCCAAAATGACTTTTTCATGAAGCTCTTCTTTAAGTGGCAAAACCATGCTTAAGGGCCTTGATTTGAGGGTTTATGACTCTTTGAACATCCTCCTTTTACAATTCGGTTTAAAAGGTGAGTTTTATCCATATTTTATGTTCCATTCTTCCCATTTATATAGACTGATTTTATTTTTCAAACGAATTATGAAATCATAATGTTATTGAAAAACAATTTTTTTCAACATTTTTCCTAATTTACCCTTATTTAATTATCAACAACTAGTAGTAAATTGAAAAAAAATTGGTTATAACTAGACAACTTAAATAAGCCCCTGTTTGTCCTCCATCATTTCAAATTTTAATGGGTGGAATAGCATTTTTTTGGGGAGAATGGATTGTTAAAAAAAAAAAAAAAAAAGTTTTCGATTTACGTGTAATATTATTTTATGGAAGATTGTGTTATTGAAAATACGAGAAAGAAAAATAAAATTTAATTTAATGAGAGCCAAACGAGATGTAAGGTATATTAGTAGACGAACAAAATAAAAAATCCTCAATAAAGAAATATGACTATATAATTGTGACAAGAAAATAAGGAAAATCAACATATATAAATGGGACGAAAGAAGTAATAAAAAATAATCAATTTGTTATTTCAACAGTTGTTCATTTGATTAATGAATAGTTTCCCTTTATGCTCGGTAGAAAAATGATCATCAAAGTTCGGTATTCTCGATGGATTCTATTATATAATTCTCATTACATCCTTAATAGGATCCGCTTACATCTTCTTTCTTCGAGCTCAAGCCATAAAAGAAGAACTCGAGAAGTAAATTAAAATTACGTTTCACAAAAACTTTTAAATGACCATCGTTTCCATTTTGACAAGTTTCGAAATTCTAAAGTCCCCAGAAAATTTAGGAAAAACCATTTGAAAACTAAAAAAGGTTTCCTATGTTTTCTTAACCAAATTTGAGAATAACTTTCCACCAAAATCTTCGAAGACTTTGATGGAATTGCACGTAATTGTGAACTTCATTAAACTACTAATTAACTTAAGTTCAAACAGCTCATTTGAAAGAGAAAAAGTTGAAGAAATGCCGCACTGAGAAACTGAAAATTACTTATAATCACTAACTAATACATTAATTGCTTTTAATTAACATATACATGACAAAGTGGAAGACAAACAGGCGGAAGCACTTCAAACCAACTGCAAAATAAATGGTTTCTTAATTATAATTAGTTTATTAATCCGTACATACATCGAATTAAGTAAGTCCAAACAAAGTGTAACAGCAATGCCTAATGAAAAAAAAAATATATCAAAGTATAATTAATTAAGCAAAAATATTGTAATTATATACGGTATCGGTCAAGTGTCTTGGTTTTGTGTTATTGAATCACGACCAAAAGTATATTCGAAAAATGAAATGTCGTTATTTGTTTAATTAAACTGTTATTAATTAAGGACAGAAAAGGGAATCACAAATTATTGCGAGGTTTTATTGTTAAAAATGCTGATTGATATTAAACATATGAAAAGGGTTGTTGGAGTATATCAAGTTGAAATAATTATATTAGGACTTAGGAGCTAATTAGCCGTTGATTTGGTTTACATGAATGTGAGGGTGGGTCTATGATCTCTTGAGGCTCAAATTTTGGGATGGTTGAATAGATCGTCAATGTGTCAAATTGAATCGAAATTAAAATTTTAAATTATTGATTTGATTACACATATTTTAGGTAGAAAATCACTTGAAAAAATAAACCGAACCATTCACTATTTAAAAAAAAAAATTACTTGTTTTCCGAGAGAAACGCAACATTCAAAGAAAAATGTAGTTCGATGAAAGTGGTAGTGAAGAGGTAACACAATCAGTTGAAGGATCTCTTAGACTTGATTATTTTCTCTTTATAATTGATTAAGCTCGATCTTTACTTCAAACTCGCTTTAAACAATTTAAATATCATGAAGAGACATCTGAATTTTTTGTTTAATTTGAAGAGATTTAAGAGTATGCATGTTGACAGTTTGTTGAAATCTTGAGCAGTATTTGAGCCATAATGGACATTCATTGATGACTTATGTACGGAGTTGACAATTTTGAAGTGTTATTTACCTAAAGAAGCAAAAAAGCAATTGATGTGCTAACTTACTTGAAGAAAATGAATGGTCGTTTTCCAAATACTTGCATTGCTTACGAGGTTTTGCTCACTATACCACTTACAGTTGCATCAGTAGAAAGAATTTTCTTCAAATTGAAATTGATCAAGATTTATCTGCGATCAACTATGTCGCAGCAAAAATTGAATGGATTAGTCATGTTATTCATTGAAAAATAAATGATTGAATAACTCAACTATACAAAATTGATTGATATTTTTGCCTCACAAATTGTAAGATGAGTTGTATTTAAGTGATCGTTTAAAATATTTACGTATTGTTATTTGATTGCAACATAAATATTTTGAATATTTCATTTTTATTTGTTGCTTTATTATTGATTTTAAGTTAACAAATTTAGTTTCGTATGACTCTTATAAATGAAAAAAATGGATTGTTTGCTATGCGTAGGAGTCCAAATTCTGAAATGCACCTTAGACCTCGCTAAACACAAGTACGACACTGATTAGGAGCTAATTAGCCTTCGATTTGGTTTACATGAATGTGAGGGTGGGTATATGATCTCTTGAGACTCAAATTTTGGGATGGATGAATAAATCGTCTATCTGTCAAATTGAAACGAAATTAAAATTTTAAATTATTGATTCGATTACACGTAGTTTAGGTAGAAAATCACTTGAAAAAAAAAAAAAAAACAACCGAACCATTCACTATTTTTTTTAATAAATTACTTGTTTTATATGCCATTTATTTGACCAATTTATATTTTAACAAATTTACTTGCTAATTGAGCCCTTGTTTGGTGCACATTTGAATTTTCATTCTCATTCTTCTA
Organism: Fraxinus quadrangulata; assembly: GCA_903798255.1. Lineage (NCBI taxonomy): Eukaryota > Viridiplantae > Streptophyta > Magnoliopsida > Lamiales > Oleaceae > Fraxinus > Fraxinus quadrangulata. The sequence goes on along the minus strand of CAIGRB010079350.1, from coordinate 7,509 downwards.
CTAATTTTCAACTACACACTTTTCTATAAAATAATATTTTTCATCACATCAATAACTTTTCCTTTTTTTTCAACCACAAATTCTCCATCAATCTACTATTCCATAATACATTCTTTCAAATAGGTTAATAAGTATGCATGTTGACAGTTTGTTGAAATCTTGTGAGAATCTTGAGCAGTATTTGAACCATAATGGACATTCAGACATAATTGGTGATGACTTATGTACGGAGTTGACAATTTTGAAGTGTTCTTTACCTAAAGAAACAAAAGAGCAATTGATGTGCTAACTTACTTGGAGAAAATGAATGGTTGTTTTCCAAATACTTGCATTGCTTACAAGGTTTTGCTCACTATACCAGTTATAGTTGAAACATATATCAGTTTCTTCAAATTGAAACTGATCAAGACTTATCTGCGATCAACTATATCACAGCAAAGATTGAATGGATCGGTCATGTTATCAATTGAAAAAGAAATGATTGAATAACTCAACTATACAAAATTGATTGATATTTTTGTTTCACAAACTGTAAGATGAGTTGTATTTAAGTGATCGTTTAAAATATTTACGTATTGTTATTTGATTGCAACATAAATATTTTGAATATTTCATTTTTATTTGTTGTTTTATTATTGATTTTAAGTTAACAAATTTAGTTCCGTGTGATTCTTATAAATGAAAAAAATGGATTGTTTGCTATGCGTAGGAGCCCAATTTCTGAAATTCACCTTAGACCCCTCGAAACACAAGTATGACACTGATTAGGAGCTAATTAGCCTTTGATTTGGTTTACATGAATGTGAGGGTGGGTATATGATCTCTTGAGACTCAAATTTTGGGATGGATGAATAAATCGTTTATCTCTCAAATTGAATCGAAATTAAAATTTTAAATTATTGATTTGATTACACGTAGTTTAGGTAGAAAATCACTTGAAAAAAAAAAAAACCAACCGAACCATTCTTATTTTTTTTAAATAAATTACTTGTTTTATATGCCATTTATTTGACCAATTTATATTTAACAAATTTACTTGCTAATTGAGCCCATGTTTGGTGCACATTAGAATTTTCATTCTCATTTTTTTACTCATTTTCAACTACACATTTTTCTATAAAATAATATTTTCCATCACATCAATAACTTTTTCTTTTTTTTCAATCACAAATTTTCCATCAATCTACTATTCCATAATATATTATTTCAAAATAATGTAGCTAGCTCAGATACACCCAATCTTTAGGAATTTAAAACTATTTCAAACACATCAATCTACTATTTCATAATACATTCTTTCAAAATAATGTAATTCAAACACACCCAATCATATATATATATATATGAGGGACATTTGACAAAATTTGTCAATTGATTTATGTGCATATAAGGATTTTTCATTCTTTTTTATTGCATTATGAATTAAAATATATAGTGTTTCACAATTTTCATTTTTCATTAATTCACACATTCCATTTATTTTCTTGTATGCTTTCATTTTAACTCTTAACATAAGAACAAAAAATCAATAATTTATGCTAGGAGTAGTCGAGGTTGACAAACATTTTCTAATGAAACTAAGTTCCTGTTTGACAATCATTATTTAAGTTTTTTTTATACACTCATTTAAACTACATATTTACACAATAAAATATTCTGCACGTAAATTTAAAATTTTTTCATACTTTTTAATAACACATTCTCCTAAAAATCACTATTTAAAATATTGTTTTGACCAAATAACAGCCATCAAACAGGAGGTAACTATTGGTAATGTATAATAATATAAGCATATAGTTTGAAATAAATACACACATTCACCTAACATATCTTGTACACTAGTGCACAAATATATTCTTTTTAATAATCAACAAAGAGCCCACATATACTTATAAGAGATTATCCTAAGATAATGATTAGATGTTTACCTTTTTATTACTTATTTATTTTTGTAGCACGAGCGGAACAAGTGGTCAAAAGTTGATTAATATTAAAATAACAAAAATCAGCACCCTCCCACTAATATATAATTATTTACACATAAATCTTTGCTTTAAATATACATAAATGTCACATCATTCATTTTCAACTAATATCTTTAAAAATTTCGAATTGTAACTAACCATAATCATGATCTACTCAAAGAAATTATGCTCCACTATCTATTCACTTTAACCTACTTCTCCACCCCAGAATATAAATCTTGTAAGAGTAAAAACAAAATATTTATTAGTCGACTTTAAATGTATCAAGAAAATAATTTAGTTACTCGTTGTTTTAACAGTTTAAACTTTTAAATTAGATCGTTATAAAAACATAAAATCAAGAAAAGGCAAGGAGAATCGAGAAAAGATGACGATCGTACAATTATTGAAGAATGAAATAAAAAATAATAAAGAATTACAAAAAATCAATAGAGATTCAAGTGGGTGACATATTTTAAGTGAGGCCCTCGTGCAATATTAATAAATAATAATCAACGTTTTAACTTAATTCAAGAAGTGGGGTGGGGGCATGGACTGGAAATCATACCTTATTGAAATTCTGTTACATTTTTTTGGTCTTTGAACAATTATCATTTAGATTTACAGATATTATATAAAAATTGATATCCATAGTCTTGAATATCTATATTTCTCCCCGTGCATGCAAATAGTTTTGCCAAACTACTTTTACTAGTTTGATTTGAGTCTTGTGCCGACTACATTAGACAACACCATCGAGATTTTTATTTGTCGTAGCTTTAAGACTTTTGTATGTGGGTTCTTGTTATGATGAAATTGCCGATTGAAAGCGATACAATGCGAAGTGAGAAAATTAAAAAATAACGAATAATACAATTTTCATTAAAACCTTGCATATGTATAGACGCGTTTTTGTATAGACCGATTATATTATTCATTAATATCAACATGGTTAACTGAGACAATATATTTTACCTACGATTAAAGAAATTACACTAAAGTAGGTAGAATTTTACTCAGTTAGGCATAATTTATTACGTTGAAAAGCACGAAAAAATATATTTATCACCATCTTTCATCAATGATTCATGAACCCATTACGAGGAAGCTCTTTATAGATTTGGTACTAATTGAAAATAGTCACCTTCTATCACTACTCTTGACTTTTTGGAACGAAGACATGATTTGTGTACGCACGTAAAGGACAACATGTGAAAGTTGTGAAGGCATTAACTAATCTCCTCCATTTCGAAACTATCCCCACTCGAGCTTTTCAATGGCCTCTATATGTGGAGAAAATTTAAAAACCGAATGTAGAATTTTAATAATCAAGAACCAATCCATTTGTCACCAACGACAAATAGAAATTACATTTTTATTAGCAAAATGTTGGACAAAGATTCATATTTTTTGTCTAGGAACCATAAAACTATACATTAGTTGGATTAGTTATCATTAAAAATGAGCTAAACAAGCAACGTTGTTTCGTGAGACTAGAAGCTTTCCCTAGGACTTCCAACTTTTTGACTTATTAGAGAATATTTTGATAAATGTGCATTTTTTTTTTAAATTTCGTTCGTCAATATGTTTTACAATATTCTAATTATGTAAATATCATCACGTCTCTTTTAGTAATTTGTATTTTTCATATTTTGACGCATTAACGATCATATTTTCTTGTGCACTTGTGCACTTGTGCGCGTGTGATGCCAGTCTTGAACAATCCACCTAACACGGAGAATTTGTCTTGATTAATGTTTGCATTAGATCGACATTCCAATGCATTCTTATGAAACAAGACTATTTTTTGCTCCATTTATTTGAAGTATTTAAAAATTTACCCTTTTACGATTGGGCCTTCTATAATATTATATGCCTTCTATCTCCTACTTGATTCTATCAAACTACGAGTTTTTCACCATAAAATAGCTGTCACTAAACCACCCATGACACTTTCACTTACAAAATTTACCAACAAAACTCAAAACTTCAGCGACGGAAAAATCCATAGTCGCGTTTGTTTTTTCTTTCTTTCTTTCTTTCTTTTGAAGTTACTCTCATGAGTGTTGTTGCATGGCACACAAGCTATACTATGCATCCACCACTTGGTTCACAATAGTCCTTAGTGGGTGCAACCATGATCAATCACTAGGAAATTGTCTCCTGCATTCTCCATCGTGAAAGATTCCACTTGCTCCCTTTCACAAGTAGTCCACTTCTACTCTTCCGGGATTTGTCTCATTGATTGCATTACAAGGTTAAGGGTAGAATCTTGCATTATTTTGATATGCAGTACTCAATAAGATTGGATAGTTAGTTTATTTTCTTACTTGATACAGTATAGTGTTGTCTAATTCAATGTACCAAACATTTAATCTTAGTATAGTAATATTTGTCTTCCATAAAGTTATATTAGGAGTTTGTTTTTATTAGCTCAAAATGATGGTCCATTTTCATGTAATTGGAAATGGAATTTTTCGAAAAATTTGTTAAGAATTAAAAACAAACTTTTCTTTTTAAATTTTTCTTTGCAACTATGTGAATAATAAGTGATGACAAAAGTCAAGTTTTCCCTCTTACATGCACTAGAAATTGAAATATACATGGTCCAGAGTTTACATTCCAATATACTTTTGAGGCAGTAGGATTTGAGTAGGCAAATGGTTTGTCCGAAGTGTATGGTGACCTAGCTCTGCAATTTGCATAGTTACCATTTGATTTCATGTCTAATCTTGAATAATCTCCACCGATAATAAAATCTTTCTTCAATATCTTTTTGTTGATTTGAAAGTATTGGATCCACATTCATAGAGTAGTATACTTGTATTTAGTACAAGAAAAATGGAGTGCTAGGAACTAGCTAGAATTCATATTAGACCATGTAGGGAAGCATAACTTGTTTTTGGGTATTCAAAAGCAAGACAATGCACTCCTAAGTACCTCGTACTTTTCGTTATGTTTTCAATAGAGGTTCATACTGAATTTCGAGTACGAGGATTTAGAAAATCCAAATTGAAAATGCTTGATCAACATAAGGCCCAAAAGGATAATGCTTAGAGTGGATTCCCAATTTTGATCTTAGGTGATATAAGGTTTGATTGTACCTCTCGTTATAGCTTTTAAAAAAGTGATTGCATCTTCCCATATCATTTGGTGTCAGAGCTGGAGGTCTTCTATTCAATCCTCCAAGGAGGAAAAAATGATGTGAAGCATGACTTGAACGTGAAGGTGGGTCTATATCATAAGGTAATTTTCGACGTTAGGCCCAAATTAATGAATAGTCTTTGGAGGTAGATTCGTGGCCTAATCCTATATTTAATTGTGCTTCTCGCAAGTCTTAGAAAAAGTGGTTTGAATCTCCTTACATACTAAAATTTCAGGTATGGATCTTCTTTACAAGCTTCATTAATAAAGGTTCCTTGGAACTAATATGAACATTGTCCTTAATGAAGCTCAACTTTATTTTCCCATGGATGGTTTAGTACACAAAATTTAACAAAATAATTAAAAAATTTGTCTTGTACCTTTATTTTAGTTGTATCCAGTAATATCTAATCTAGCACATAAAAAAATGTCACATTTCCTTTTTGTTTGAAGATAGATCAGTCCTGTTGCCATGCAAAAACTGGCACCATTGAAATGACTTTAAAGATAAGATAAATCTTCTTGAGGATATTCATCATGGAAGTATACCAGGGAAATGAGAAATGACAAAACATTATAATCAAATGTGGATAATTCTCTCTGAAAAAGTGACCCAGCTAGTTGGAGGAGCACTAGAAATTGCACGATGCCGATCATATCCACGAAGTTTTGCGCGGCAACTCGTACTTGCTGTTAAGAAATTATAGTGTCAAACTTGGCGCTTTTAAGTTACTTATGTAAGGATTTTAATCGAACATGTTGGTTCATATGTGAAATATTGTATATTAAATTAAAGGCTATCAATTTTGGTTAAACCAGTTTAAAGTGATCTAATAAAGTTTCGGTATTTTGGGTCTTGAAACATCCAATTAAATTGTGGGCCTTTAGTGTAGAAACCAGGCATGTTTCTAATTTCATGATGGGCCGAATTAGGTTAATGGGCTGTTAGTGTGTGTATGTATATACATATCCACGAAGTTTTGCGCGGCAACTCGTACTTGCTGTTAAGAAATTATAGGGTCAAACTTGGTGCTTGTAAGATACTTATGTAAGGATTTTAATCGAACATGTTGGTTTATATGTGAAATATTGTATATTAAATTAAAGGCTATCAATTTTGGTTAAGCCAGTTTAAAGTGATCTAATAAGGTTTCGGTATTTTGAGTCTTGAAACATCCAATTAAATTGTGGGCCTTTAGTGTAGAAACCAGGCATGTTTCTAATTTTATGATGGGACGAATTAGGTTAATGGGTTGTTAGTGTGTGTATGTATATGCGTGTGTGTGTGTATATATATACACACACACACACACACACACGTTATGGTCCTTGGATCATACGTTTTGATTCATTCTATTCTGATTCCTATCTTTAAAGAGAAATAAAGTAACGACGTATTGATCTGGAAGACTAAAATCGCAAGATTTGTTCATTGCAATGATCATGTCTGATTCAAATATGCTTCCACTTCGATTTACATATTCTTGACTATCGAACATGAACGATTAATATGAAGGTAAAGATTTTTCCTAACAAGTGGTATCATAGCCAATTCATGTTGAATCATTGATAATCGAAATTTTAATTTCGTTCTTGTGATATTTTCACTATTTTCGAATTTAGTGATCTAGATTTAGTCTTTGTTAAATTTGAAAAAAAATTCAGCATATCTTCCAGAATTTCGGTTCTGTTCTACAAAATAAATAAATTTGGGGCAATTGGCGGCACTGCAGTGCGCGGTGCGCTAAGGCGGCATCGCAAGCACCGCACGATGTTATGTTGAAAATGGCGAGCTCCCTTTTGCGATCGCATGGTGGCATCAGCAGCGTCGCCCCTGTGTTTACTTTGATTTTATGGTTTTTTTTAAGCTTTGGGTGATTTTTTGTATGGGACTTGGTTGTAAATTTGAAGATTTAAGGTCCTTGGTTGCAATTTAAGAATTAGGGTTATGATTGCAATATTTAAAATCTATTTTTAATATTTTAGCTCCTTAATTTTAAAACTTTGGTAATTCAGCACCCTAAGATTAAAATTCATCCTATTGGGCCTTTTAAAGTTTCGGGCTTAATAATTCATCCATAAATTTGAAAATTAATTAATTTGGGCAATTAAAGTTTTGAAATTTGTAATTAAGCCCCATAAAAGTTCATAATTTGTTTAAACTAGCCCTTAAGGTTTTGACCAATTAATTTTTGGATCCCTGAAGTTTTGAATAATCAATTTTTGGGTCCTTAAAGTTTGGAATATTTAATTATTGACTCCTAAAATTTTGGATAATTAATTTTTTTATTCTTAAAGTTTTGTATTTTTAACCCTTAAGGTCACTAAAGTTTCAAAATAAATCAAATGTACAAATTCGATGATTTTCTTTTTCAAACTTTGGTACAAATAACTCTTTTGA
>CAIGRB010079299.1:4899-16629 GCA_903798255.1 Fraxinus quadrangulata | reverse complement strand
TTAGCATATGATATGAAACTAAAAAGTCGCAGTATGAGTTATTAACTGCTTAAATCACTTTTACAGTATGAACTGCTTGAACTATTCCTATATTTAATACTGTTTTACATATATTTTACACTGGATATTTAAGTTGTCTATTTCAGGAAACAGGTATTAAAAAATGAAATGCAGAATTCCTTCAAGACAGTTGTTGGTTATGTCAGTTGTTTTGAGTCTGTAATTTTATTTTACTACTACCTTGACTTAAATTGTAGTTTTGTCACAGAATGCCAAAGGGTGAGTTTTTTAGGTATTTAATGTAATTGGTAAGTCAGTGAATAGAAAGAACTAAAGTTGATATGATATAAAAAGTCAATGAGTAATGTGCAATTAGTAAAAGTTATGATATTTTAGGTCTAGAGTTCGAGAATGGAAAAGAAGGAAAAACGCGCAAATTTTCGCTAGACTATCACCAAGGTTTGGTTCGAGCATCAGAAATAGAAACTTCATCACCCGACTATCGTCTTGCCTTCCTTTGAGCGGCAACTTGTCACTCGACTATCGCTCACCCTTCATTCAAGTGATAGTGTCATCCGAAAAATTTTTAATTCATTTTTTAAAGACTTTTTGTCCGGTCCATTCATTCCCTAACCTACATATAAATATCCAAACGCCACATAACGATTTTTACAAGGTTGATTATTGAGAGAAACACATTCCTTTGAGATCATCTTTATATAATTTGCTTTCAACCTTCGTCCTGTTATTGGATGTTGGCAGTGAAAACATTAGATTTATAATCCAAATATCAAATTGCTGCTTCCTTCATATCTNGAGCGGCAACTTGTCACTCGACTATCGCTCACCCTTCATTCAAGTGATAGTGTCATCCGAAAAATTTTTAATTCATTTTTTAAAGACTTTTTGTCCGGTCCATTCATTCCCTAACCTACATATAAATATCCAAACGCCACATAACGATTTTTACAAGGTTGATTATTGAGAGAAACACATTCCTTTGAGATCATCTTTATATAATTTGCTTTCAACCTTCGTCCTGTTATTGGATGTTGGCAGTGAAAACATTAGATTTATAATCCAAATATCAAATTGCTGCTTCCTTCATATCTGTCAGAGTTTCTGAAGATCAAGGGAAGGTAACTGGAGTTCTAGTCGTTGAAGAACATGGTGTTCTTCATAGATCCATAGGAGATAGACGATTTCACAAAGTTAGGAGTTGCTGTAGGAGAGTGCAATCCAGAAAAGCTTTGGAAACTGCAGCTGGGAGTTGGTGCAGGAGCATAAAATCCAGGAGAACTGTTGGAATTACAGTCAGAAGATCAGATAGTATGTGTCGTCATCTAGTCTAGTAGACTGTAAGTTATAAATCGTTTATAGTGGATTGTTGACTAGCAGAGTGCCCGAAATTTTTACCCAATTGGGTTTCTCCGTGATCAATTTTGTGTTATTTATTGCTTTCATAATTGCGGTAATTCAAAATTGGAAAATATGAATTGAATGATTAACCATCTAGAAAATAATTAATAGTGACTTGTTGCTATTTAATTGTTAAGTAATTTTAATTCCGCATAATCACTTATTTACCCCTCCTCTAGATGTTGTTAGGGTCGAACTACATATTTTCCGTTTAAACTTCCATTTAGTTAACTGCTAAATTGCCACTTTTCATTTCATTTGAAAAAATTAACCTTATTTAACTCTTGTACCCACGCTTTCTTTCGTAAACCACCATTTATACACATAAATTTCACTTATCATTTATCCACAAATTAAAACCACCTTTGAATATGAAATTTATCTGAAGGATAGACTAGGATCACTCTGTATTTTTTTTGTACATTGGACACAAAGAAGGTACTCAAACTCTAAACATTTGAGGTATGGTGTTTTCGGCACTTTCGTAAGTGAAGCAATATTATTTTTTTAAATTTACATTAAAGTGTTATTGAGTTACTCATGAGAAAATGGAAGTACCCTTTGGTGGTTCGAATAAGATAAAATGAGGATGATTTTTGGTACTCAAAAGGGGTTATCAAAATTTGAGAATAAGTGGGCTGCCTGACCATCGGTTCACTTTGCAAATTGACGGTGGCACAAATAACCAAAATGAGGATGATTTTTGGTACTTATCCCTACTAAAATGCTACTCATTAACTCGAGGGATGGCAGCATCTGGCATAGTGCAAAGTGCTCGACAATATGGAGTGCTAATGTAAATTTTATATAAACACTTAGATAATGCTTTTAAAAATGTTTAAATCTCCATTTCGTTGAGTTTTTATACATTCACATCAACTACAATTTAGAAATGTCTGGTAGACTATGCGTAAAGTTCAATAGTTGCTGAATCAAAATTTTAGTTTCTATCCTCCTATTTAAAAATGGTATAACTCGAGCTATGGTGCATGTTTTAGAGTAAAATCGGTGAGGTTTGAAAGGTTTATAAGCCTTCTAATATTGTTCTTTGGAATCCCTTAAAATTTTACATAGAGAATAAGTTATGCCCGTTTTAGTAAACCCCATCTATCAATTTCGAAAATATAGTCCAGCATAGTTGAAAAATATTCTTGTGCTCCAAACATTATCTTCAAAACCCCAATTTTTGATATGTTGTACGTTTACGAATTTTATAGCCTCTGTTAAATTTTCATAAATTTTAGTCAACGTTTGCTAGATCAAATATATTTTTCTTCTTGCTACAACATAATCGGTGAAAACTTTTACATGCTTGTTGAATTTTCTCTAAATGTTTTCCAAAATCATTTATACCATAATTATCTAAATCTATATGGTCAAAGTTAAGATCTCGCACTATTTATTAAATATTTCAAACCCTAAAATTTTTCTTATCTGCAATTTATGTTGGTTAACGTTGTAGAACTCAATTTTTTTTCCTTTGTAATGTGTCAAGTTACAAGAATTTAGGACGTTACAGTCAACATTTACCACTATTCTAAAAAGGCTTGTAAAGACTTCAAATGACCAAGAATAAATCTATAAATTACATGCCCTACTGACAGAAAATTCATACAATTTTCATCGCAAATATTCTCTACTTTAAATCTCATTTTCCTCTTATTCTGATACTATTCTTTAAGCATTGTAGAAGAGAGCAAATTCTTCTTAAGGATACATCGTGAACTTGGTGAGCTCGCATTAATATTTTGATCTTGTTGATCATGCCATTATGTTTTTCAAATCCATTTAGATAAATCTACAAGTGGAAGTATTTTCAGATTGTTCGAAAGAAGAAATTATACACTAGAAACAACAATCTAAGACGAAATTTTAATTTTTGGTTTATTCTTCTTCCACTCCTATCTACTGATTTTGTATTAGAAATGACTACTTCTGGTGTTCTACTCCATAATATGACCGGAGAAAAATCTAAGAAATTTCATGTGTCAGATTTTAAGTGCTGGAAATAGAAAATAATTTTTTACCCAACAACATTAAGTTTGCTGAAATTTCTAGAAGAAGATGTACCTTCATACAATGAAGATAAAAGTAACGTAGCGAAATTGGTTGTGGTTGATGAATGAAAGCATTTGAATTTTCTACGTAGAAACTACGTACTCAATAGACTGAAAAACACATAATATAATATGTAATGCAATGTAAAGTCTGCGAAAGAGCTGTAGGAATCTTTAGATACCAAGTATAAAACTGAAGATGTCGACACGAAGAAATTCATTGTCGATCATTTTTTAGACTATAAAATGGTTGACAGCAAGACTAACATTCACAAAGTTCAAGAACTTCAAACTATACTCAGTAGTATCCATGTAGAAGGAACAAAGCTCAATGAATCATTTTAAGTTGTTGTATTAATCGAGAAATTACCACATTCATATAAAAACTTCAAGAATTACCTGAAGCATAAGGAAATGAAACTTGAAGATATTATTGTCCAGTTCAAAATAAAAGATCACAATTGCAACTCTGAAAAGATGAGTGGTGCATTTCATTCTATGAAATCGAATTCCAACCTTGAGGAATGAGCTTCTAAGATTAACAAAAAGAGGAAGCACAATGGTGAAGTGCAAATTTGTTCTTCATAGACTCCAAAAAAGTTTAAAGACAATTGTTACAATTACGGCAAGATGGGACATCGGTCTAAGGATTGTCGGAAGCCAAAGAATGTCAAGGGAAAAGCTCATCAGGACAATGTAACAAAACATGACAACATTTCTAATAAGGTGCAAGACGTGAATCTTTATGCAGTCGTTTCTGAATGCAACTTAGTAAGGAATGACGTGTTGATATTGGAGCTACTCGTCACATTTGTGAAAACTGTTGGATGTTCTCTACTACATGGCGATGGACTATGATGAATGATGTTCTTCATGTGCCTGACATTTGAAAGAATATTTGGTATCTAGTTCCCTGTTAAGCAATAATGGGTTTAATTTAGTATTTATATTAGACAAATTTGTACTTATTAAGAATGAAATATTTGTAGGAAAAGACTACCTAAATGAAGGGCCCTTTAAGATGAATTTAATGATTGTAGTATCCTACTTTGAATACAATTATATCTTTTTCTTACATTCTTGTTTTGTTTAATATGGCATAATTATTAGGACATGTAAACTATAGTACTTTACGTAGACTAATCGAATTTGATTTACTACCAAAGTGCGATTTAGATCTTAATCATAAATGTAATATATGTGCGGAACGCAAAATGGCCCGTTTACCCTTTCGTTCTATCGAAAGAAGTGTCGAACCCTTAGATTTGACTCACGTCGATATATGTGATTTATAGTTTTTTTCAAACTAGAGGGGATGAAAAGTACTTTATCACTTTTATCGAGGATTGCACTTGGTATTGCTATGTATATTTACTCAAAAGCAAAGACGAAGCAATTGAAATTTTTAAGCACTATAAGTTAGATGTTGAGAATCAACTTAGCAAAAAGACTAAGTCAATAAGAAGTGATAGGGCGATGAATATGATTCACTGTTTGAACAATTTGCGTTTGGAAAATGGAATTATTCATCAGCCATTGGGTCTTATTCTCCCCAATCTAATGGTATTGCTGAACATAAGAGTTGAACATTGACGGAGATGAAGAATGCAATGCTGATAAATTCGGGATTACCGCAGAACTTATGGGCGAAACTTAGCTGTCTATCAATTATATTCTCAACACATTATCACATCACAAAACGCACATGATACTTTATGAATTGTGGAAAGGTCATAAACCTAACTATAAATACTTAAAGATATGAGAATGTTTGACTAAGGTATTGGTCCCTAAACCTAAAAAGGTTAAGATATAACCTAAAACCATTAATTATATATTCATTGGTTATGCCTACCATAATAGTGTGTACAGATTTATTGTGCATAAGTCTAAAATTATCGATTTGCATGTTAATATATTATCAAATAAATGGATGCTTCATTTTTCGAAAATGATTTTCCTTGTAACATAAAGTAAATCAAATTCACTAAAGAGATTTCGTGGAAATGAGGAGGTAATATATCAAGAATATATAAACGAAGAAGAATCCACATGTAGTAAGAGGTCTAGGTCGACAACTTCCATTGGACCTGATTTTCTAACATATTTATTAGAAAATGAACCTCATAGTTATAAAGGCACTATCTCATCTACTAAAGCTTTATAGAAAGTGTTCATTGTGAAATTGAATCCATAATACAAAATCATACATGGAAATTAGTAGACCTTTCACCCGAAAATAAGCCATTAGGGTGTAAATGAATTTACGAAAGGAAAATGAAAATAGATGGATCAATTGGCAAATACAAAGCTGACTTGTCGTTAAAGGCTACAAGCAAAAGGAGGGTATTGATTATTTCAATACATATTTACCTGTAATAAGAATTACTTCCATGCGTATGCTTATAGCAGTAGTTGTATTGAATGGTTTAGATATATATCAAATGGATGTTAAAAACAACTTCTCAAATAGGGAATTAGATGAAAATTTTATATGGAGCAACATGAAAGATTTTTTGTCTCAGGACAAGAAAAAAAGTGTGTCGACTTATTACTTTATGGATTAAAGCATGCTACTAAGAAATGACATGAAAAATTTGACACGGTTATGATGTTAGATGGTTTCAAAATTAACGAGTGACAAATTTGTGTATATCAAGAACCCTCAAAATGGATATGCCATGGTATGTTTAAACCTAGATGACATGCTAATTATTGGTAATAATGCTACCATAATTCAAACTCTTAAAAAATATGTTAACATGTAAGTTTGTAATGAAGGATTTGGGTGTCGTCGATGTTATATAAAGAATTAAAATTTTTAGAATATTCAATGGTCTCCTATTATCTCAATCGCCCTATATTGAGAATATTCTTTATAAGTTCAATAAATATGATAATATTCCTATGAAAACACCAATGGATGCTAGTATACGTCTTGTTTCTAAAATCGATGATAGTAAGTCTCAATTGGAATATTATCGTATTATTAATAGTTTAATGTATATCATGAACTACGCTCGATCTGATATTGCTTACTCTATTAGTATGCTAAGTCGATATATGAATAATCCGAGGGTTGAGCATTAGAAGGAAATTGTTAGAGTTTCAGGGTATTTAAAATATATCAAAAACTTCGGATTACACTGTTCGAAATATCTAGTTGTAATTACAAGATATTATGATGCAAATTGGATATCAAATACTAAAGACTCCAAGTTTACTAGTGGATATGTTTTCACACTTGGAGGTGTTGTAGTATCATGGAAATCTTCAAAAAAAAAATGTATAGTTAGATCAACAATGGAATCCAAATTCATTGCGTTAGATAAAGCTGAGGAAGAAGCCGAATGGCTTCGAAACTTTCTAGAAGATATTCCATGCTGGGTAAAACGTAAACCTTTTTATATGTATCTATTATGATAGTCAATCGGCAATTGGAAGAACACATAATGCCATGTATAATGGTAAATATCGACTTATACGTCATAGACACAATATCGTTAGAGAATAGCTCTCTACTAATATTATCTCTATAAATTTTGTGAAATCAAAAGAGAATATTGCAAATTCGTTAATTAAAGGTTTGATGAGAGAGCTCCTCAAAAGTTCGTCGAGGAGGATAAAGTTAAAATCGGTAAAATAATCAACAGTTTCCTCGGTGGTGACCCAACCTAGTTGACTGAAGATCCCAAGATCTATATTCAATGGGGCGAGCGAATTGTGAAAAACTCAGCATACACTAGGGAGATTTATTTCTCCTACCCACTCCTATAATGAACAGTACCTCATTACCATGAAATCAGGTTAAGTTATGCTTTTAATGATCTCTATACCTTGATCCATTCAAGAGGAGTATAGCAGAATACTCTTTACGGAAATCAACTATGTGGGTGAAAAGGGACCGCATCAATGAGAATTATGTAAAGATGAATTATCTAAAAATCAATCATGAACCAGGATGTGTTCAAGGTCAAAATGGACACAAACATGAGAACTAATCATCTTCAAAAGGAACTATGTGACTTCTATTGTCTAGGTTTATATGATCGACTGACTGTTCAAATCATCTTACTACTGATTGGTCAAGTGAATCTCATATATTTTTATTAGAAGACGTTCAAAGCCTCTATCTACTTATCCTTATGCAATTTTCCGTTGTTGTTTGGAAAATTCGATATATATGTTTCATTCATATGGGGGATTATTATAAATGACTTCAAATAAGTAGTGAACTTGGTGAACTTTGTGCTATAATTTCAATAGGACCCGTACTTTGATATTAATAGGATCAACACATTCACATTCTACTCCGCGAGATGATTAATGTGATATATTTGTTTATCGAAAATCATATAGAATTGAATAAAAAAAAAAATTTCAAAGTTACTCACATCAAACTTTAAATAAGAGAAGAATTTGGTTTAATTGGAAATTGTTAAACTCTTATCCCAAATAGAAAATCTTAAAAACTTTTGTGTGGTTTATGTGGCAGAAGTTTGACAATTGGATTTGAGCCCAACAATACCACTAGTCTTTGGAAAGGTGGAGACTATATCCTATTAGATTAGGTCCGAAGACTACACACGCAAGCACTTGTCGTCATCGTCATCCGTCCGGCTTGTTTAGCTTGGCTCGGCTCGACACAACATGAGCATGTGCATGAATTGTAATTAATCAAAGTTAGGTTCGGTTCATGTGCGGATGTCGGTGGACCCTTGTCTCATATATACTTTTTTGGACAAAATTTATTTCAATTTTTGGGCCAAATTATAATTAATCAAAATTTTATACTTACTGAAATTATTTTTAACTATAATGCAAGTTTTCTATCGTTGGCTTGTTTTTGTGTATTTTCTGGTGTGACCGTCTGGATACATCTATTAACCAAAGTAACAGACGTCTATTAACTGACCTTTAACATGCGTAGTGTTCCAATCCAAACAGAGTTGTCTGTTCATTTTTGAAGGGCTAACTCAACAGTCACCACTATCATGAAAAGACTTGAAAAGAACTCGAATAGCCTCGAATAAATCTATAGATAGCCTACCCTGGTGCCAAAAAATTTACACAATTTTCATTACAAATATTCTCTTATTTGAATCTCATTTCCCTCTCTTATTCTGATACTGTTCTTCAAAGTATAAAACACTTCATTGAGTTCGTTGGAACTCTTGCAAATTTTTGTACTGCTTCTATAGGAGGTGAAATTCATTTTATTTTGAGAGACGATTGATGAACGCCTTTGAGCACCTAGAAGGGAGAAAATTCCTCTTAAGGATACATCGTGAAGTCGTTGGGCTCGAATTAACATTTTGATCTTGTTGATAATCCAATTACGCTGTTCAATTCATTCATATAAATTTGCAAGTGTAAGTGTTTTCAGATTATTCGAATGAGGAAATTATATTTCAAAAATAACAACTCTTAATTCAATCTTACTTGATAATAGACTATTTTTCAAGGAATTGTAAGCTTGCATTCATACTCGAAAGGAATGTTTTCCTCACGGGAATGATTCAAAGCCAATGTCCCATTTGAAGTTGTTCAATAAATTTTCAAAAGAAAACAAATTGATGTACCTTCTAGTTATGCTGTTTTCAATCATTTCAATGTTCCAGATGTTTCTCTTTAACAAGGTAAAGATGAATGCTTAGACTTGAGGGTAAGTCTTTCTCAACTAGGAGTGTTTTACATGGAGTGTCATCAAATATTAAAGTTTAAAAAGAGAACTCAAATTTCTCTTATCCATGTACAAATTAGTTCCAAGTTGTTTTCTATGCAAATAAGATATCATTGTGCAGAATCTTGGGATCACTTCCAAGTTGAATACATTTTTTGTGTGACACGAATTCTACTACAATGAGTAAACTTAAAAAATTCTCCACTTGGAGATAAATTTCACTACAAGGAATAAACTTGAACTCTTCAATAAAAAATACAAACGAACTTCTCTACAAAATATTTCCGACTAAAAATATTATCTACCTCTACTACCCCAATTAGAGGCAAAAGTGATCTAATGACCATTAAACAAGGCTTAAACAAGTCTTGTAACAGAATCATGACTGAATGCATTAAAAGAAGGATCTTGGCTAGAATCAACACCATTAACCACATTCAAATCATCAACTAAATAAGCATAATTTGTACCAATGTTGAATCTTGTGGCAAAAAATGAGTCTATTACTAGCAACTGGATACAATGACACCGTCAATGATGGTGACAAGGCGGATTTACTACTAACTTCTAAATTCAACTGAGATGTATTCCTTAAAGAAGACTCGAAATTATACTACAACGGTACAAAACCCGAGTTCTTAAAATATACTGATTGCTCAAAAATTCTGTATAACACTGCAAGATATATAAATATGATTTTCTGTGTCCCTTTAATAAAACATGGGCTCCTTTACCAACCTTCGAAACTTCACCTTCAACAGTGTACATGCACTCTTTTGAATCAAGAACATTTAAGGAGATAAGATTTTTCTTCAAATTTGGAATGTATCTCATTCCATCAATTGTTCTAACCGTTCCATCAAACATCTTTATTCTAACTCGACCAATATTAGCTATCAACAAGGTATATTATTATCGATCATCACAACACCTTTTGTAACTTCTTCATTTTGTAACTTCTTCATTTATTGAAAACAAATCCCGATTAGGAGTTATATGAAAAGTGAGACATAAGTAAAAGCTCTCAATCATTGCTAGGATTTTCTACAATACTTGATTTCCTTGAAGTTTCTGATTGTTAATTTGCAATCAATTTTGATTTATTCTGCAACTTATAACAATCGTTTATTAAGTGTCCCTTTTTTGCAATAATTGCAAAATTTGAAATTAAATTTTTACTTGCCCCTTAAACGACCACCATTAACAATGAGGTCATCTCCATAACCCTTAGATGCAACAAGATGCTTCATCTTCTCATTTGAATATACAGTATCATAAACTTTTTTGATGGTGAGATTCTCACAATTATATAAAATCGTGTCTCTAAAAGACGTGTATGATGTGTGTATTGAATACAGTAAAATCAATTATAAATCTTTTTCATCATATATGACCTCCAAGGTCTCTAGATCAGAGATAATTTCCTTAAAAACAATTTGTTAGTAAGACTCTCTGTCGTACATAAATACTCCAATTTTAACTATAATGTAGTGGTTGACTTCTCCTTCAAAACGCCATCAAGAATATTATTTGAAATATGAAGATGTATTTGAGATAGGGTCTTTCAATCCCTCAGATGTTTCTCCTCCTAAATTAAAGTTGTAGGCATCTTGTCAAATTTCAATAACGCGTAGTCCAACATCTATTTGAGCGAGTAATGCTTGCATCTTTTCCTGACACAAAGAGAATCTTGCATTGTCATCCAATAGCGGAATATCATACTTCATTGTTGCCATTACGAAAGATCAATTTGAGTTATTAACTTGATCAAAACCTCGATCTTTTCAAGAATTTCAAAACTAAAAGCTCTAATACCAATTTGTTGTGAAACGAAGATGATACCAAATTAATTCGGTATCACTTCGTTGAAAAAAATAAGAGATTACAGCTACAATATGAAGTAATTGATCACAAGAACAAAATAATTTATAGAGAATGAGGATTTTATTATAATGTGAAGAAAAATACAAAATTTTTGTGTTTATGATTTATCTAACTTAGTCTAAAATATAATGAAGAGCTAAATATATGTAGGGAACAATTTAAGCCCTAGAAATAAAGTTGTAAATGAAATAGAGTACCCAAAAGTTTCCTTATCTTGATTCCTTCAAGTTCAACACAAATTTCAATTTTCAATTGGACTTCCAAATAGAACTTCAACTAAAATTTGTCAAATGGATTTCGATTAAGATTCCAAAAAGTATTCCAAATACGATTTCTCTTAACATACACTTTAATTAGAATTCTCAATTATCTTTAACAAAGAATTCGAGTTACTCTCAAATTCTAACACTACACAAATAACATACCATTAGAAAGTTTATCAAGCTAGAATTGAATTGCACTTCACGAATCTCAATTTGGACATTCTTATGGAAAGGTACAACTAGGGCATGTTTGACAGGCATTATTTTCCATGGGAAATGATTTCCATTTCTACCCATTTGGCTTATTTGATAGCCATTTTTTTCTAGGCAAAATTTTTTTCACCCAGAGACCTCACGCGCCTGTTTTCAGCAATTTTGTGGAATTGGACTTCCTACCTATTTGGTGGGAAATCTAATTCCAGTT
>CAIGRB010079298.1:55599-111489 GCA_903798255.1 Fraxinus quadrangulata | reverse complement strand
AAAACATTATTTTTACAAAATAATAACCATTAAAAACTGGTGAAATTAAATTGCCGCGTCATCAATCCATATAAATGTCCTGGTTCTTATATCCGTCGATTCTCACAATATCATCCACGGTTCATATTAAATGTCACTCCAGTAAGCGGATCGCAATTTAGCCGTCCAAAACCCAAAAA
The DNA here is from genome assembly GCA_903798255.1 of Fraxinus quadrangulata. Lineage (NCBI taxonomy): Eukaryota > Viridiplantae > Streptophyta > Magnoliopsida > Lamiales > Oleaceae > Fraxinus > Fraxinus quadrangulata. Next base: position 111,310 of record CAIGRB010079298.1, on the reverse strand, counting down.
AATTCAAAACTGACCGCCATAAACCTACCCCCAAATTCAAATCCCCTCAAATTCTTCCCTATAAATCAACCTAAATTACTCATCGCCATCATCAAACACATCACACCAATTCGGAATCAATTCGCTCCTTTTCGCCTTAAAGAAGATGTCTGGTCGTGGCAAGGGTGGCAAGGGTCTGGGAAAAGGCGGAGCAAAGCGTCACCGTAAAGTGCTTCGTGACAACATCCAGGGTATCACCAAACCGGCAATTCGGAGACTGGCGAGACGAGGCGGAGTAAAAAGAATTAGCGGGCTGATATATGAAGAGACGAGAGGGGTACTCAAGATTTTCTTGGAAAATGTGATTCGCGATGCAGTGACTTATACTGAGCACGCTAGAAGGAAGACGGTGACTGCTATGGATGTTGTTTATGCTTTGAAGAGGCAAGGACGAACTTTGTACGGTTTTGGTGGTTGAATTGTTTGATGTATTCTGGTTTTTTTGGGTGTGAATTTGCAAGGTTTTAGGGAAGTGAAGAAATGTTTCACTTTGTTGGATCAGTGGTTGTTTTGATGTTATTGAATGGTTTAATTTGAACGAAACTTTTCGTTTCAGCCTTAATCCTTGATTTATATTGTTATTGAATGGTTTAATCCTTGGTTTTAGTGTTTTGAAAATGCTCTGATATCTGAAACTAAATTAAGGTTTAAGAATTTAATTGAAACAAATTAAGAGTTTGTTTGAGTTTGTTTTTATTGAAGAATATATTTTAAAATAGCAGATTGACGTTGAATGTATGTTAGAAAATAAGAATTTTTTTTGAATTTTCGTATAATATTATTTTATTTAAAAATGTGTGATTAAAAAAATGTATTTTAAAAATAACGAGAATCAAACAAAGATCTATTAATCCAATTAGATCTTGTTTGGCAATCTTTAACTTAATTTATCTCTTATACTCATTTTCATTCCCATTTATAAAAAAAAATATTTTACATGTAAATTCAATTTTTTTAAAATTTTTAATCCCATATAAAAAAATACATTGTTTCAATATTCATTTTTAATCACATATTTATTAATAAAATAATATTATACGTAAATTTAATTTTTAATTTTTTATTTTTCATTACATCGCATTATAAAGTATGTGCATCAAACGCGTCCTAGAGTTTAGTGATTGGTCCAATTGGAAAACACCTTCCGTCTTCTTTGTCTCTTGGAAAGGCTGTCGTTTGGATCTAATATTCAAATTCTGTATTCAATCGGCTCTCATAATATAATACAAAATTACAAAAAATAATCGGCTATGAAGTTTCAGAAAAAGAAATGAGAATTAGTGATCTTCTGAATCCACAATTTCTTCTGGTATTCACGGTAACGATTCTGTACCGAGTCAGCTGTGACTCGGTGTTGGCACAGTGCGAACTCAGTGTTTAAGACCACAACAAGCTCTATAGCTACAGCTTAACCTCCCCGCTCCCAAAATTTCCCCATGGCATCCTCAGCGAAGACGGGTACGTCTCTAATCATGTTTTTAATGTAATTACTTGAATGGTTCAACATTTTCTTCTTACAAGAGAATGAATGATTTGTAGTACTTAGTATGCCAAGTGAAATAGATAGAATTTTACAAGACAGAAAAGAATGTTAAAATCAAGAAGAACTAAGGAGAAATATAAATTACCGTGCAACTAAAGCTAGTAATTACAAATCAAGAAAATCCAAAAAAAGTGATGTTGGAGCTAATAATTACATTCAAAAACATCCAAAAAAAAAGAAAAAAAAATCCAAAAATCATGATGCTAGAGCTAATAATTACATTAACATAAAAACATGCACCAAAAAATGACGTTTGAGCTAATAATTACATTCAAAAAATTCATAAAATACATGTGCATCAATCAAAAAATTTGGAGCAGACACATCTCATCACCTTTGTAGATCCTTGCATATGGGGTTTCTTCGAAGTAGACTCTGCCAAATGAAGGACTATCTACCTCCTCGGAAATGAAAGCCAGTCATGAGGCAGTGTATTCCCCACTTCAAAGAAGACCCGAAGCAAGGATATACGCAAGTGAGGAGGGGCGTTTGCTCTTGATTTTTTGATTGATGCATATATATTTTGTGGTGATTATTAGCTCTAGCATAATTTTTTTGGATATTGTTTGTTGTATGTTTTTAAATGTAGTTATTAACTTTAGCATCATGTTTTTGGTGGATATTTTTAATGTAATTATTAGTTCTAGCATCATGTTTTTAATGTAATTACTAGCTTTAGTTGCATTTCATTCTTCTTGATTTTAACATTCTTTTCTCTCTCTTGTAAAATTCTATCTACTTGACTTTGCATACCAGATACTACAAACCATTCATTCTCTTGCAAAAAAAGAATGTTGAATAATTTAAGTCATTCTAATCGTAAATTCATAAGGCACACGTGTTCCTGAAGAGCCCTTGATTATTTCTACATTTTCATATCATTCCGGTATTAGTTTGAGAAGTTTAGTGATCAAAAGTCGACCACCTTAAAGTATAAGAAACAATCAAACACATCTGTCAAAGTATAGTGAGCAATCAAACACATTTATCAAAGTATAGCGATCAATGAAAGACACATTTCTCCATCATTGGGCATTTGTTTAATGATTGGGTGCCAGTTGTGCAATATGTCTGTCTCTTCATCTATTCCGTTATAGTTACGAAATAGAAATCATCCCCGTGAGTAACATTCGACATTTTGAAAAGTTTAGTGGCCAAAACCCGATATTTGAAAATGTAGTGTGCAATCGAAGACACCAATCTAAGTTTAGTGATTATTGGAATAATTAACTCAAAAAATGTTAGTTTTATGCTGTGTAGTTATTGATTTTGGAGCCTACTTTTAGTTTTTGGTTTTATAAAGTGGAAGTAAATGGGACTGTGCTCTTGTTTCAGGTTGGCTCTATCAGGTTACATTACACTTATATAATGAACGTGCAAAAAGGATAGGAGCTGAACAGAAAGTATGAATTTACATAACTAATTACTTAATCCTTTAGCTTTAACTTCACAACCCATCAAATAAGTATATGCTAAGTTAGTACGTCCCAAATTTGAACTATGAAAACAAGTAGTAAAATATGTGTTAAACCGAGGTTCTTGCTCTATAAGCAGAAGCGCTTCAACAAATCGAAATCATTGCCCTACAAGCCGAAATACTTGCTTACACACTGACTAAAGAAGCAAAGAAAGGAGTTGAAGCTATCCACTTAGAGAACCATTTCAAAAGATCTCTCCGAGTCTCTCAACTGACCTGAGGTTCATGAAGTCGACACTGTTCCTCAAAAGATTTGAAGATCTCTCTAAAGTGATTGATGTAACGCTTGTAATAAAACTGTCAGTGTGTCAGCCTATTGTATAGGGCGACTGATCCCTTATCAATGCATTAATTAAATAAATAAACTGTGATATGATGCCCCAATTAGGGAGATAAGGCCACACAGTTATGATCAAACAGACACCACGTCGGTCGATATAGTATAAAAATGGGTCTTCTTGTAACTAAAAGGAGGTTGGAGGATTGACTGAAAAAATTGACAATCGCATAATCAAAATATACACTTGGACTCTTGAAGGAAATATATTAATATCTCATATATCCTTCCACATATTCTGGTTTGCTATTTCATAGATTAGTTTGGGTTCTATTCGGGGATCGTTGTTAGTGCAATCGCCTTTACTTCATCCGTCGGAACTTGAACAGTTTTGTCTCTCGCCGCAAAGTACCTCCCGCGTCCGTTTCCTTATTTGTTACCGCTGTTACTCCGGTAGAAACGCGCCGGAACAGTACTTGACTTGGCAGGAGTGGGTCCGACATCTAATGGCTCATTTTATGGGGTCAACATATTCAATGCCACATTGATGCTTGAAAGTCTTCGAGGAAAACGAATGTGTTCGTGGGTAATTCTCTAAATCGTGGCCAGTTTGTTTCCATGGTATGTTTTCTTCACAGATCCATTCCTAACACATGGCAAATCCATGAAAACTTTTGGTTCTCTTACTGTTGAAACTTGAAAGGGTGTAATGCGTGTAACAGGCGAAGTTTTCAGCAAATCTGAGATTCCCATTACATTTCTCAACATCACAAATCTATTAAGCAATCGAAAAGATTAAGCCCCAGAACAATTGGCAAATCCAGTGAGCTATGCTGACTGCATGCACTGGTGTTTACTTGGATTGCAAGATACTTGGAACGAGTTTTTATTTGCTAAGCTTTTCGAACCCTGAAAGTTCATACAAGTGGAGAGACATTGTATTGATTATTTTGCTCCAAAAAATACAGATTTTTTTCCTGATTGATTCAAGTGCGGATTAGGAAATATATCATCTGCTGTGTTTCCACTATTGCAGAAACTAAATCGTGATCAAGCGTCCCCAGCTATTGTAATCTTTTAATTCGGAATATAAAAGAAATTTTGTCGCCTCTCAATTGCTGAGTCTTTTGCATTCCTTTGGTATATCAATTTTCAATACAAAATATACTAGCCAATAATTGAAATAGGGAAAGAGAAAAACATGGAAAAACGTGAAGACATTATCCTAAAGGAACTAACATCCTGTTTGACTTTCAATACTCATTTTCAACCGCATAATTTTTAATAAAATAATATTATACGTAAATCTAAAATTTTTTCTTGTTTTTTTAATCATATATTTTTCATCACATCACTATTTAAAATATATTTTTAAGAATGTACATCAAATATGGGCTAAAGCTGGTGTATAACCTAATAAAAAGAAATAGAAAAAAATAATATCTGCCCCACGAAATGGGGTCTGGACAGCGGACTTTGTCTAGAAGGAATTGAAAACGGGGAGCCTCCATGGCTTTTGTTAAGCAATATCTGATCACATGATAGAAAAGAGCCCGGGATGTCACTTCACAACCTTGGATATAACTTGTGAAGAAAGATAATGTGAAAATTATTTTTCCAAATAATATTATTGGTTGTCTTAATTACAAATTTGTATTGACTTTTTTTTTTTTTTTAACTGATCATGATATAATGTCAAAATTGGTCATCTCCAAACTTGATCTTGAGCTCCTTGAGCTCCTTGAGCACGGGATCTCCATCTTGCCTTCCAATGGAAAATGCCCCGACCTCTTGCACTCCGTATCTCGAGGTCACCATCACATCTTGCTTAACACCTCGGCACGGAGACCTTGGCAAGATTGATAAGACAAGACAAAGGTAGAACCTCTATGACAACCTAATCCTACATATGGACTCTATATATCAAAATTATTTTTTCTACGTGTTCATTTTCAACCGCAAATTCACATAATAAAATATTCAGCACGTAAATTCAAAAAATTTCTCGAATTTTTAACTATACATTCTTCAAAAATTCACTATTCAAATTATTGAAAATTCCAAATAGTGGCCATCAAACAAGGGCTAATATTAGTCCTACTACTACTACATTTCAACCAAGGAAAAACATTTCCACCACAGCTTAAACATATAATTGTACCAGGACTCTTAGGTCCACATGATCTCCTAGTCCATAAGATTGTGAATGATCTAAAAGTGCTCTACACCACAAACCATTTAAAATATACATCAAATATATATTCCGGAACACTAAATTACTTTGGTTTATAGCCTCACACTTATATTCTCTATGCATCCATTGACTTAAGCATCAAAGGGGCAATGAGATCACACTTCAACACCTTTGTTTAAGTTACAATGAAGCTTTGCTCGTGGTATTCCTTGATCTAATCCTAGGTTGAGCTCATGGATTCTCAAATACGATTTTCGGTAGCTTCAATTTCTTTTACTATTATTTTTATATTAGAAATCTTTCATTACTTTCTGATTAGTAAGAGTTTCCACCAATTTTCTCTGCAATAGCAATGCAACCTTCAGCAGTAATTCAAATAGATGAAGCGTAAATTTCGTTTCAAGGTTGATCGCCAATAATGATTTTGTCGCAATTTTCTTGCATGGGCACTGGCCGACACTAATGGGCTTGTAGTTGTTTAGTTGTGCAATAATCGTGTATTTTTCCAACTTACAAAATCGGCATTGTTTGAAATTCATCTCAATAAATTAGTAGGCCTACTTACATAATTGCAGTTAAAAGTAGGAAAAAAATGCGGATTTCTTGATAAAAGTGCGAGTTTGCATCGCTATTCAGCCCATGGAAGAAATTTTGTGAAGCACTTACAGAATGACATTAAATTTTGTGACCAAATCATTATTAGTACTTAAATTAGAACTCTAGTTCAAAATTTGGGAAAAAAAATGTTGGATAACTATGCATATAACTTATTGAATATCTCAATGATCCAAACATTCTAAACCCCAACTCACACTTGCAAGCATGCATGTTACGAGTAAAGGAGCGCAAGTGTTTGACTTACCAATCGAACAATGTAGTTTTTGTGTAAATAATCACGAATCTGACAGCTCTCTCACTGCGTAAAATCGTGTTTTCGATGAGGAATGGCAAGTCGAATCAATTCGAATCCCATGAGGCAGTGGGGACGAGGTGCGTATGGCATAAGACTTTATTGTTTTGCAAATAATCAAAGCCTTTGCTCCCCCCACTTGCAAATTTCTTTTCTGAAAAAGTATTCAACAAAATACACAGAAATTAAGAAAAAGTTTAGACAGAGAGAAAATTATATAACAAGTTGGGGTCTGATAGTACAGCAAGTTGGTTGTCAACGTCAAGTTGGAGTAGCAGATTTTGATTCTTCGATTTCCACAAATAAATATAACAGTTAATTTTTTTATTTGAGTATTGGAAATCCCATAGGTGCCCTGCCATGGATATTTCCTTTGTTACCAATTGGTGATGACAGATTTTTTATCTTTAGATATTTATTGTCGTCGTCAAATTTTGCATGCCAGAATTTTAGCCAACTTTGCTACCTAATTCTATTCTATGAATCCAACCACTATGATTGTTCGAAAGATAGAAGATCCGAGGATGGTTCTTTGATTCTCAAGTTAGATGAGGTCATATAGAATTTGATAGTTAAAAAAAGAAATATGTACCGTTCAATTTCTTTTTATTTCCAATTACCTTTTTTTTTTCTCGATCACTAATTGATTGATTTAATAGTAACTTGTAACTTGTGTGATATGTAATTGTCTGCAAGAGATTTTTCTTACTTTTTAACAATTCTATCTCAAAATAAATAAACAAATCATTTTGCACTTGATAAAATCTCTACCAAACAAATGCAAGTTAGTGAGTTACCATTGGACAATGTGGGACGCCAAAGTTCCTCAAAACTCGATAGAGCAAATTACTTGTGATATAACTTCTAGAATTTATATAAAATAAAGAAAATAAATCATAATTTTTCTTTAATAATAGATTAAATCATATTATTGAAAAAGTAAACTAATCATCTTTTGATGATCATAAGATTATATGTATTTTTTTTTCAATTGCCTATCTTCGGAAAATACATTGTGAATGAAAGATAAAAAGACTGATTATAACATGATACATATCTATTACGTTTGAGTAAATAATTGCCAATCTCTCCATTCATAATTTATTTTCTTCTGATACATGAAAATAGAACAACTTCTCATGTTTTGATTATTTCCATAAAAAGATTGATTTTTTTTATGTTTATTTTTTGTAATCAAACACCAACTTTTTATTCAGCGTGCAAATTGTACAATAAAATCATGTGGTCGATCAGACCAAATCAAAATTTGAAAAATAAAATGAGCTTGTTTCACAAGGACGTGTGCTACACGCCTAAACATTTGCTCGAAAAATTCTTAGGTTCCGAAAGGAGAGCATTTTTCACAGTATCTAATTTTAGGTTTCCTTCAAGTATGCTATACTAATATTTCTGTGAATTCATTAAAAATACAAAATAATTTCCTAAGATACAGAGAGAGAGAGAGCTACAGCAGGAAAGGATACTCAGAGGGTGATTGGTGGGGATTGAAATTAGACTTTTAGTAGATTATGATAGAAATTTTTGAAATGTGTAGTCGAAAAATTGTAGTATCCATGAAAGATGATGTTAATATTGATTGTTTGACTTAAACTTAGATTAAAATCAGATTTTAATCCTGAACAAACGGACTCTTAATAATTATAGAAATTTAATTAGAAAATCATCATAAATTACTATCACATTCAAACCGACCTCAGATGATAATTCACAATCTTAAATCAAAGTTGTTTTGGTTCATGTTCATGATCTACAATATAACAAATTCTGTTCATCGTAAAAGAAACCAAGAAATTAAGATGATTTACTGTTATTTTTTGCCAAACTTTCTGCGATCCGAGCCAGTGACTGTAAATTACACCTCACAATCGTATCAACAAATGCACAAGTTTCTTCCTTCGTGTTCCCTTGTGGTATATCAACAACGTAGGATTCCACCACCACCGTGCCGCTATTTCCAGCGCCACCCGCTGTTGCTTGGAGAGTAGTGACGGACCGGTAATTGTGCAGTCTATGATCGCCACCCACAACGCTGAAACTCATAACATGTTTCTCATCATCCAAGATTTCAAGCCTCTCAGTACTAGACGCCGCCGGTAAACCTGACACCACGTGCACCTCCCTGAGCGTCCCCACGTGGCCGTCGCCGATCACGTGGCAGCTCTTGAGGAAGTGCTTGTACACCTGCGGTTTGTCGAACCGTCGGACGACTGACCACACAGTTGCAACTGGCGCATCAATAGCCTGCACCACCGAGGAACAGCACTGGTTGGGCGCCACCGCGTGCGTGTGGTGGTGCAACACGTTATCGGGGATAAAAATCTCGCTAGGTACCGGGATAACCCAGATGGGTGTCGATTGTTTCTGATGGAAATTCACGGTGACCGTGTGACTAATTGGATTGATTCTATGAAGCTGAAGAGAAGAAGGCATTTTCTACTATTCTTCTCACTTTCTTGGATCTGTTCTAATGGGAATGAATCGTGAAGATGGAATGTGATTTTATATATAAACTTCCCAATTAATCTATACATACACACATATATGAAAGTGTATATATAGATAGAGAAAAATGAATAGAAATCTTTGTCTAATTGTAATAGTTCGATCTTTCCTCGGAGAAAAAAATTAACTTTTATTACAAAGCTTACGCCCATGGGGTTGGGGGTGGTGGGGGTGCAAGTGGATGGGCAACTTGCATAGAAAATTAGAAATATTTGGACGCAGTCATAATTGAAACTGCCCCGAGACATGGGCTATAATTACGTGATCTGCCCGGGAGTTCGTTATCCTAGTTTCTGTTTAAATTTAAATGACTGAAATACCCTTGGTAGGGAGGTTAATTACTGCCGACGGGTGAAAAATGAAAATCTTGATTCAGTGGGACATGTTGAGCACGAAGAAGAGATGGTAAGAGGAATGGAGAAGGTCCACTAAGATTCAAGCTTGATCTAACCATTTAATTGGTTTGTCTTAAAGAGGAAATCATATATCTTTTATGGTTAACTTGTCAATTCTTACATAGTAATAATTTACTCTAGACATGACTAAGTTGAAATATCTAGTCTCTAAAATTTTAATTATCATTGCAGTTTCCATTATGTCATCGCCACTTTAATCGATTCTAGCGAGTCATTTTCCACTTAGTTTAGGAAGAGAAGAACGTCTCTAATTTCGTAAATCGGAGTTAGAAAAAAGGGGATCAACATGGTAAAAGGGTGAGGAAACAAGTGGTTGGGATGGGTAGGTAGCCTCATAGAAAGGCTTAGGGATGAAGGGGTTGAGGTTTTTTCGTACCTATTTATAAACAACTTTCGGTTTCATTCAAGTGCAAATTTACATATTTATAAAATGTTAGAGAACTAGCGTGTTCAGAAATTTCAGTGGTATATTTAAGTATTTATAAAGAAATGGAGAACGCGACTAATTTTTCTTGCCGATCAATCATTGGTAAATTTCATTTGCGGTCATTGAACTTCCATTGAAATCTGAATTGGATCATTAAACTTTAATTTGTCACAATAGTTTCACAGTATTTTAATTTAGTTTCAAATTTCACAAATGTCACTTATTGTCTTCCATACTAATGAAAATTGCTTAATTGACAAGAACAAAGCTTCTACGTAAACAACTTGTGACATGCCAATTGACCAATACGCCATGTCATTGAATTTTTGAAGTACAACAATAATATGCCTATTGAAATTTTAATCTAAAAACCACATAATCTAGAAAATATTATTTCTCTAACACTTGATGATTAAAGTATATATTTTGGAAAAGGGGACTCAATTGTGAATTGGCATCATTAGTAACATCCACAAAGTTTTAAAAATTGATGAATAGTCAAGATCATAATTAAATAAAGCTAGTAAATGAAGTTTGTACAGTCCATCAAGTAAAGCCTGCGAACTAAGTAACATTATATATTTAAATAATGGAATTCAAATATCCACTATTTCTTGTCATTTCAATTCAATCACTTTAACATCTAGATGCCAGCAGTCAAGCTACAAGTCTATTGAAGAAAAATAGGCTCAACTTTTATTAATCCTTTGAATTTAGCTCTGTTTGGTGCACATTTTTTGTTTCAAGAATGCATTTTTTTTATACGTGATGGAGAATATGTGGTTTAAAAAGAATTTAGCTATGTTTGGTGCATATTTTTGCTTCAAGAATGAATTTTTTTTATATGTGGTGGGGAATATGTAGTTGAAAAAGAAGGAAAAATTATTGATGTAATGAAAAATATTATTTTATTGAAAAATGTGTGACTAAAAATAAGTAGAAAAAAGAATAAAAAAATAATGTGACTCAGACAACGTTCTCACTTTTATTATGAATTGCCAAATATTAGCAGAATATATGGAGATTAATTATAATTAATCATATATTAGCATATAAAAATTCCTATTGGGAAACAATTTCATAGAGTTTGGCCTCTTCTAATAGCATTTGACTTTTCTAAATGGAATGAGAATTATATTTTCTAGTCACTTGTCATGAATTCCACACTCAATATGACCAAAAGCATTTTCTCAATAGGAAGTTCCCTTTGGTTTTTCCATCTCAATTTTAAGTGATAGATAACAAGACTTTGAATTTTTCTTTAATCTTAACTACTATAAAGTTTAAGAGAATGAAAAAGTATGTGGAAGAAATTCTTGCAATTGTAGTCCGTTCTCACTATGGTGAATAAAGAGAGAGTGCCTTGGCTCTAATATCAATTATCTGCGAAGTTTTAGTCGCTTCAAGTTTATAGTCAGATTCTATTTTAATAGTATCGAGATTTCATCTTTTCTATTTGAAATAAGATTCATCGGTATAACATATAATGAGTATTAACATCTTCTATTTTTAAGATATATTGATAAAAAACTATTATATAAAGCATATTCAAGACCTACGATTCTTCTCTTAGAGAATACTTGTGCAATAACTAAAACTCTTGAATCTATGATAGATATAACGTACAGATCTTTTTCGCAGTTAAATTCATTTATTAGAATCTATTCCGATAAATTTAACAATAGAAAATTCCATCATCTATAACTCCAATAAAGGTCTTGCATGTAACTATGTTATTGGAATATATCAGTTTTGGAGGTACCTATAACCAAATCAAAAGGCAAATGAGAAGTGTCCGCAACATTCTAGAGCTAAGAAATGTTTGCGGGCAGAATATACAGTAAGGATACTAACTTTCAAAAGTAGAGAAGATTCAAGGTGTCTCCACTGCATATATACACACAATATTTATATATAATATTTAACATAGTTTATGATATTAAGATTTGAAGTTTAATTTTCAAAATGATAATCTTACAAAAGGAGTATCCAATCCATTTATTTTTTACGATTATTTGTCATTATTCTATGTTGGATTTACCTTATCATGCCATTGGATTGGGGTTAGTTTAATTAAGAACGCTAACTTTGAAATTCAATTGCTCGTTATGAGCTTTGAGATGAATCGATTTATTCATTTGATTAGTTTAGTGAATTCTGATAATATATTAGAACTTGGAGTTCATTTTAAAATATCAACATTATTAAAAAGAGTATCACAATTATTTATGTATTTTATATTTTGTTCCGGAACTTACACACAGCATAAAGTTTTTTTTTATCAAAAATACAAAATCCATCATTTCATGCTCAAAATATAGACATTTCTCCATGTACCCTTTTTGCCTCCTGCTGGAATTGAAATTACATCTTCCCCTATTTTCCTGATTTTCTTTTGATTTTTTTTCTATTTGCTTGATTTTGATTTAGACGGGAGGATTTTTTTTGCTCAAAGAGAACTATTCTCTTCCTCTTTTTGTAGATTGAATCGAGTAAGGAAACGAAATTAACTCACAATTCATGTTCAAAAAAATAACTTACAATTTATACAAAAAAATAAAAAATAAAAAATGGAAAATAATCAGAGCCCATTGAATCGCACGCTGCCTATTGGCTTCAAAAAATCACTTTCTTTATCAAAATTCAACCAAAATGTATTCTAAAAACCTCATTTTGTGTTAATATTTCAGTCCGACTGGAATGAGAAGAATTTGCAAAATTGCATGAACTGCAATCTTAAGACGAAAAACACAAAGATTGCGAAAAATCTTCCAAATAAAAACATGACATCATTGACAAACGTCTTCTAAACTAAAAGACACAATCATTTGATTTTAAGACACAAACTATCATTTTTATATGTCTTCCTTCTACCTTTCGAAACTTATTGCTTTGCATGTAGTTCGAGGAAGGTACATTTTGACCGTTGTTTTTCCATTACCTCTTTATTATTAAAAAACAGAATCCCGAGAATGGTTTCGACTCTTTTTACACTTGAAAACAAGAAATGAAGAAAATGTATACCCTATAATAAAATCGAATCCGGCATGAGCTAGTTTAGTTTAATTTATTTACTTTATGGTAGGTACAACTTTTGCATGATTCCAATTTGGATGAATGTCTTTCTTTTTAATTTGTCCATTTGCCATTTTGTCCATCGAGTTGATTGTTTTTTAAGTCTTGACTCACTCTTCATATGTGAATATTGTCTATGAATATCTATCAACTTGTTATATCAAACCCTAGATAGAGTGACATGCCAATTGCTTCTTACCGACTGTGTCATTATAAATACAACTTGTCAATTAACACTCGCCCGCAGCTTCACTCATGAATTTCTCTACTCTTCGAAATCCACTCCAGCTTAACACTTTCGGTCTATGTCTAGTGGACGAGCCAAGTGGGAACAGTGGGTCCTAGACCCCACTGAAATTTGACAAAAAAAAAATTATGTTTGAAATGAGTCATGGCTCCAAGTCCAAGGTAGCTAGTAATTGGTTCCGATCATTAAAACGGATTAAACTGTCCAAATCTTCGTTAAAATGTGACGTGCAAAAGAGCACCTTTTTTCTTTGGGGGTAAAAGAGGTCAATAAAAATAGGTTTTTTTAGGAAAATAGAAGAAAAAATGATAAAGAAAGTGGAACTTCTTCCTCCAACAACCTCCACTCCCAGTTAATATACTATAATAAAGTGTGTTTGTGTGTTTGATAATTCTTTTTTACGACACTTCTTTTACAATCCACTAGTTTGTTTAGTCAAGTGGGGACACATTATGTTGTTTGAATTGAAAAGTAATAATATTATCGATATCGAATTTTAAAAAAAAAAGGGATAAGAAACTGAATAATAGAACCAAAAAAAAAAAAAAANGCAAGAACGAAAATTTTCCAATAACCCTAGTGGCATTTTCCTAAATATTATGGGATCAACTTGTGGCCGACTCATAATTTGTTTCCATTTGAGCATATACATCCATCAAATATTATATTCATGGGATGACAATTTGCAAGGAACAAATCTTCTTAGTAAAATAAATTGTGTACATAATTATCAACATGATCTGTACTATACATTGTATGTGGAATCAAAACAATATCGATTCGTGTATAATTCATTTGATTGTAAACGAAACTTAATAATTAATTAAGATATATATTTTATTTAGTATGAGTATCCAAGAAAAGTAGTAGTTCGCCTGCTAGGTTGACTCATTATCGAAGCCAACAAGTAGGTTAAATAATAATCAAAAGTTGCAGCTTTTTAGTCAATAAAATGAATCTAGTGGGTAAATGAGATGTTAATTAAATACATGAGGGAGATGGGATTTTTCTTATCCTTTGCTTTCGATAAGAGTGTTAGATTTTATGAAGATTCTTGTGCTTACTTTTTGTCCGCGATCATGTTCGTGTTATTGTTTAATATTCATTTAAATGTCTTTTGATTTAAAAAAAGTGAAATTGATCAAAGAAAGACGAAAAATGAAGAAATATAAAGTCTAGGACTAAATTGCAATTCTTCCTTTTTCTCCCTTCTTTGGTCTGTTTTCATTAAAAGCCATCGAAACTCGAGTTTATTTTACAACAATTAATATTTAATCCAAATCTGTAGTAATTATATCAAATTGACTTTCAAATATTCGTTTTTTGAATATCAAATAGGTGTAAAAATCACACCTGTCAAATTTTATGAAGATTCTGAAAATTAAGGTTCTTAATTTTTGCTCGTGCTCATGCAACAATGGTTAATGTATAGTATTCATTTAAACTGAGTCATGTAATATATGATAAGAGTACGAGAAAGTCGTTCTATAAAAGTTTATATATGACGAAAATAAACAAATAAATAGTAGAAAACCAGACTTGTATGTGTAATGCAACATTGGATCGACATTCACTGCTTTTTGATGTATTCATGTTTCAAAGATGGACTTTTGAACATTTCAATAAGGGAGTCATGTGGTACAAAAATACTTCCATTGCTATAGGTTTGTGAAACCTTATTATTTCCAACTGAAGAATCCTTGAAAACAGCTCTTACACGTAATATGTAATAATGTGATGGGATGTCCAATAAAATCAATCTTCTCTTCCTCTATCTTGTCAAAAGTAGTGCATTATTATGGATCTGTTTGGGTCGGATTAAAATCTAATTTTAATTTAAGTCAAAGTCAAACAATCAATATTAATCACATTTTTTATGAGTCTCACATCTTTTCAACTACACATTTCAAAAACTTCTACCATAGTCCACTAAAAATGTAATTTTAATCCCCACCAAACACTCTCTATGTCTATGTTTGTCGAGTGAAAAAATGAGTTTTGAAATAGTGAATTTTTAGGGAATGTGATTAAAAAGTAGGAAATTTTTTTGAGTTTACGTGAAAAAATGAGTTTATCTATCATTATTTCAGAACTTTTTTTCTCTGCTAAATTCCTTTTCAATCGATAAAGTACTTAATACCCATAAACAAATGTTGCTGTTAATTCCGTAAGTTTTCTTTGTATCAAATATGGTTATATATTTCAATTATCACTTAACTTTTTCAAGTGTTTCTCATTTGTCATTCGACTTTAAAAAAATTACGAGTTGCCACCAATTTTTATTCCATAAACAAACGTGTTCTTCTTCACAGTTTGTTGAATCACGTTTAATTATTATTTTTCTGTTTTTGACTCGTTTTCGTGTTTTTTTTTTTTTCCACTGCGTTATGTGAGGATTCATTTACCCAATTATTACTATTTTTTTTTTTTTTTTTGCAAAGTTCAAACTGAGTTTATTTTAATAAATGGAGATTGAGGCATTTTTCCAGCATTTCATACAATTTTTTGCTATAAATTGTAATTGTTGTAACATTCGTTTTGCTACCTCTCACATTCTTTAATCCTGTATTATACATATTTATCAAATTTTTGTACAATATAGAAACAATAATAATATTTATCGTGTTTCTATTACTATAAAAGATAAATTCAAACAAGTGTTTCTTTAATCACCAATAGAATTTTTTCTAACTAATATAAATCATCTTTGTTTCAAGTTACTCGAAAGTCTTAACGTTGTATAAAAGTAACTGAAAATAATCTCGACATTAGTTTTAATATAAACATATCTTCAAGTTTTCATGAATTCACATGTATAATTTTCTTCCTTTAGAGCTATTACTCAGCATTTAACTCCATTCCGTGAAGATAATTTTCATCATCTACGACGGAGAAATCTCCAACAATATGATTATTGAACATTGGGTGTTATAGTTTTGATATACTAACAGTGTCGGAGGCATCATTTTCTTGTTCTATTGAAGCAACGAGATTGTTAAGCGAACACCTTCAAGGGTAGGCTGATATTTCCTCGTCTACGGCTTTCTTTACATTTGTTGCTTTTTGAGGTCAAGTCTACATCCCCCTTCCATGCATTCTTTCTTGCAAGCTCCATATATCTTACAGTAAGGGGATTCTAACCTATCATCCTTCTTTAGTGGAGTCTAAAATCTTGATGATTGGTTTAAAAAAAGGGTAGGCTGACCTTAAGAGACGGCAATACTGTACATCTACTCCAGACTGCATTTGAGCACATGCACCTGGAAGTCTGGAATGGTACACTACTGAATATACAGTTCATCTTGCAGAACAGAATGATAATTTCTTGAATAAATATTAGAGTTTTCACATTGTTCCACACGGATGGTAAAGATTTCATCAAGAACACACGGGAAGTTAAAAAGGAAGGACAAAATAGTTTCGCATATCCAACTATTTATTTATTTATTTTACATTGAAGAAGAATTTCACATTTTTTTCAAAATGTCTTTAGCTCCAATCATATTTGAAGCCTTCTCATTCTTCATTATCCGATGAAACAGTGCAGCTCGATCTTCTTCCACTATCTCCCTCAGCAGTTCATCTTCAATTTTCGGTGCTTGCCACTTAGAAGGGTCATCAACATGTTCTTCACTAAATATCATACTTGAAACCCACTCCTTCCATGTAGTTCGACCATGTTTCTCTTCTTCTAGTGTGCCTGTGGCCAAAAGCTGGTACACGTACACTACTTTACTCTGACCTGGTCGAAAGGCTCGTGCAATTGCCTGCTTACTCTTTGAAGGATTCCATTCTGAGTCGAGCAAAATTACCCGTGATGCAGCAGTCAAGCTAATTCCTTCGGCGCAAGCAGTAATTGAAGCGAGCATAACTTTAGATGGTCCCCCTGGCTCCTCAAATTTATCCATTACCCGTCCACGTTCAAAAAGCTCAATGTCACCTTGAAGCACCAGCACTTCGCGACCCTTTCGCCACCCATAGAATCGCTCAAATATTTGTATAAACAGATTGATCGGAGCAATATTATGGCAAAATATAAGGAGCTTTTCTTTTCTTAGAAGACATCGCGGCAAAAGGCTCATGACAAATCTGACCTTTGAACCCGATTTCATGTCAAATTTGTATTGCTCAAGATCCTCCAACTCCTCAGGGCTGAAGTACTGACCAGAGCATGCTGTTGTTCTAATCAACCAAGGATGGATTGCCCCAAGTGTAATTAAAAGCTCCAATTCCAATGGAAATCCCTTGTATACAGGCCTATTATGCTGAAGCTTTACTAAGAGTTCTTGTTGAAGACTAGTGGACTTCATCATCAATGTGTAGCACTGTAAACCTGGGAGATTGTCAGAGCTTGAACCCTCGTGTACATCTATGAATTTACCAGTCAGCTTCTTCAATGTTTTTAGAACTTGGACTCTTTCTCCTTCTACATTTGAATCAATCTTCCTAGAAATTTTATCAATCAACAGCTTTCGTGCCCTATTCTCTAGTGAAAAGCGCGTCAGTTTATCTTTCTTTCTCTTCTTGTACTTAGGATCAAGCTCCTTCAAAACCTCATTGACGAATCTAGGCCTTGCTAATAAAAGAGTGTTAAAATATTCACCAAAATTATTCTGAAACAGCGTCCCAGAAAGCAAAACTCTCAGCCCTGTGTTGACCTTCATCAACGCTTTTCTAAGTCTTGATTTTGTACTTCTTGGGTTGTGGCCTTCGTCGAGTACCAAAATTCCTGGACACTGCTTCAGTAATTGTGCCATATATTTCCTATGAGCATAATTTGAATCTTCTCGGGTTAATGTTAAGAAAGAGGTGTAACCCATGAGCAGGATACTCGGATGAGAAAGCCACCTTTGCATCTTTTCTAGGCAGTCCACAACATGCATGACATCTTGGTTACGGGGCAAACCAGGAGCTAATTTCATTCTCTGCTTCAACACCTCATATTTATATGTTTGACCGCCATGGATTTGGTAAACTGGAATAGGAACTTCCCACTTAATGATTTCTTTATACCAGGTGTATAGTGTTGTCTTTGGAGCGAGGACCAGTGGCCTTGATCCAGGAAATAATTTCAAGTAACTGACAAGAAATGCAATGATGAGCAAAGTTTTACCAGCTCCAGGAGAATGAGAAATAACACAGCCACCTCTTTTCTTTTTCTTTTTTTCCATTCTGGCTGGTATCAAGGACCCCGCAATATTTCGCCAAAGAAATTCAAAGGCTCTTTTCTGGTGGGCTCGTAATTTACTTCCAAGTTCAGGTATCAAAGCCCAAACATTTCCTCCCCCTTCTGTTGAAGGAGCACTCGAAGAAGTAGGAATACTAAACTTAGCGACGTCACCATCTTCAGTCCGATTATTCTCGGAATCTTCTTCTGTTTTTTGCTCCTTATTTGAACTCAAATTTATTGTTGCGGACTACAAAAGAAAAAAAAAAAAAANAAAAAAAAAAAAAAAAACAATTATACACATTAGAATGTCAGCAAATTGAAACTTTATCTACACTTGAAATTGCGGTAGAGAGATATCAATTTATTGTCTAAATAACCAAGGCCAAAAACTAGAACCAATAATAGTAGGCAACATACTTAATAGATAATTCATTAAACGTCGAATTTGACTTACAAAGGGTGGCAGTACATCCTTTATTTCGGTGTCTACATATCCGCATAATTGGCAAACTGTTCCAATTTGTTCATTAAGTCTGTAATCATGCTGGCAAATTTTTTCTACATTTTTACTTGACTTTTGCACTTCAGTGGCAGACTGAACATGTGAATCCTGTAATTTGCAAAGCAAATGACATAAAATAACCAGCAGAAACCAGCATTCTGACAATTACAAATAACACTATAACATGAAATGGTCCATAGTTTTCAGCAACATGAAATAGAACAATGAGTTCAATATCACATATAACAAGATTCTAATAATATACCTCACTGGCGTCGAGGAGGTACCATGATGCCAATGCTAGTTCCATTTCCTTCCATAACATATCAATTTCTGACATTTCTTCTTCATTGTTTGCTGAGGGTTTCTCATCTGGCTCTTTTTTATTTGAAGATTTTTCCGTCTGGAACTCTTTCCACTGATCAACTACCGGTGGCTGTTCCTGTTCATTTTTGAGAGTGGCATCTATATTTTCCATGCATCTCTTAATCATCTCCCTGCAGACTTGTGCACTTACAGAGCCTTTTTTGAAACTTCTCACATCATAAATGCTCTCCCTTATATAAAAGCAGTCCCTCTTATTAAAATTGTTTCTCTTTGTCTGGTGCTTCCTATAAGAAATATCCTTTCTACTACCTCCACTTCCCGCATCCACGAAGTCTGAATCAGATACTTTCTTTCTATGAAAGGTTGGAGAACCATTTCCATAGAAATTCAAAAAATAATCTCCTATTTCTTTTGGATGATCTCCTGACTTTGCAAATTGAAGATTATCTTCTTGGAGAAGTGAATTGGTTTGTAGAGGAATGATGGCAAGTTGGTTTTCCTGGGCCCCTTTATCTCTTGAAGATGATTGTTTTCTTGGATTTTTAGATGAACCTGCTTTGAAATTGCCGGTACATAATAGGTTATTTTCACTTAACACTCTTTTATCAGAACAAATCCTGTAAGCATCACCATGTTTCTGGTATTCATTATCAGCCTGAACTGATAACGCCAATGGCATTTCATCATACTCCCATGTATACGTCTTTCTTTCACCTAATCGAGTCACCTCTATTTCATAAGGATCATCACAACCTATGTAACGCTCTGGCTGTACGTTTCGACGCTTTGACCTCCGCAACTCCATAAGATCATAGTAGGACATAGGTAAAATCTCCTTTCCGTCGGGATCCGCTTCAAGACTAGCTGGAACATATTGAATGACTATGGGGGTCAAAATTTCATTTTCCACCTTGAAATTCACGGCATAAGAATGATTGTGAGGATTTGGTTGATCTTTGTCGTGATTGCTATCCCAAATCTCATAGACAACATGGTTATGTATTGATCTTACATCAAACGCCGTTTGTTTCAGAATAGATGCAACAAGAAGCCATGTAATTTCAGCAGAGAATTTTCCATTAAACAACTTATATTGTTGCAATGAAAAAATGTCCTCAGAGGATCCCCAACGGTAATATTGAGTTTCACAAGGCATCAATTCGAGCTTTTGAAGAACAGAAATTTGATCGATGTTTACCGTGCATATTTCTTTACCAAGTTTTTTGTCCACCATAAGACCAGGGCCTTGGTTGATGTAGAAGCTGACATAGAATTGGCAAGTACATGCAATATCATGAGGTTTCCTCTCAATAGATCTTATTTTGGCATCAATCCAAACCTATGCCACAAAAAGACAGGTGAATGAGCTCAATCTTCCAACCCCAATAGATGTATTGCGTAAACTTATATTTCAAAAAATTAATATTCAAGTACAACTAAAAGCAAGATGGAAAAGTGAGCATTGAAGAAGAATCTAAGTAATATCACAAATCCATTCTATTTATTTACAAAAGATGTGCAATTTATAGTGGAAAATTCCAAGTTTTTCTATGGGATTTATTCCCAACTTTTTGGCCTTAGTTTTCCTGATTTAAATCCCTTTTTAATGCAAGTTCACTCGTGGAGATTAGGATAGGATTTGATTGTATAGATAATATCTACGCATCTTTTTTCGTGTTCTAGTGTCTTGGATTTAAAAATCTGTTTCGCATCGCAGCCTGTATTTTTAACATATAATAGCATTTCATGATTCATTGGCAAATCTACTTTGATTCTCTAGAAACCAATAATGTGGGACTGTTAAGATGCTTAAAGCAAACCGTTTGAAGTCTAGATGCAGCATGGTACTCTTTCTACCACTATGTTCTGTTAAGATGGTTAAAGCAAACCATCTGTACATAGGCTCGTGTATTATTCTACATATTTATATAACAAAAAGTGAAACTTTTCTCTCTAAATGACTTAAGTTTTTCATCCATCTTTCATTTATATTGTAACATTCCTACAGCACTAAAATGTTTATGAAAAAGAAACTTTTATTTCCTCTGCTCTCATTCTCATATGTAGATATATTTAACAACTCTATCAACCAGATAAAAAAATTATCTATTATTTATTAACCCAACAGATATCACAACACGGGAAATGTTTTCAGGCAAATAATGGCAACAAAGGAAGAAAGATAAGTCAAGTGAGCAATGTGCATATTACAATTGTCATTCGAAGAAAAGTAGAATTTCCTTGAAAATAAAATATTTGTCAACACATAACCTAAGGCAATGAGTGGTTGAGTGCATGCAGAAAGAGAAGTCAAGTGAGAAAATGCATATTAAAGATTGTCATTCAAGGAAAAGCAGATCACTAATTTTCTTGAAAATAAAATATCTGCCAACGTATAACCTAAGGCAAGAGTGGTTTACTGCATGTGTACTTGTGCAATTAAGAGGAGCGACAACATGAAATATTGATAAAGTGTGGTGATTTATAAAAAGCTCAATCTTGAGACTTTTAGTGCATCACAATTAACTGATGCAGAAAAATTATGTATCAAGATATGAAGAATATTTGTAAAAGAACTCTAACTTAAGTTGAAAGATAAAAGGAGTGTAACTGTAGTAACTCAGTAAATGAGATAATAATATTCACAGCTGTGTTAACGTGAGTAAGAACTCTACCCCAAAATACACGTATAAAGCACTTTCATCAAACATAAGGACAAATGCAGGGTAACTATGCAGAACCCCGATTAGATTGTCGTCCAATCAACAGTAGATGAAACTTACTGGCTCTTTTTTTTCTTCATCTGAACGTTTCGAGAACTGGGGGATGAAGAACACACATATCTCGACTCCAGGTCTCAGAAAGGATGTACAGTCATGGCATGTTGCTTTTCTCGACTTTATTCGAAGATGAGACATAGGAATGTCCTCCTCAGTAACCACTCCATTATTATCTATATGTACAGTAATATCTCCACCACTAATTCTCAGGCGTTCCACTGATTTCCATGAGCCACACCAAAATGCCTCAAAAGCTACCAGTTGACAAAAGAATGAATCGATGTTACAAGTTGAAGCTTAAGTCACTTGTATTACAGAAAGAAAAGGTCAAAACACAGTTTTCAATATTAGACGGATAAACAGTGTGTATTAATCAAACAACTGCTTCGAGCAGATCAAAAAACAGGTTCCAGTAAAACATTTTGCAACTGTTTGTGCAAAGGCATTTTTAACTAAAATCATATAATTCATCTGAATATTCATAACTAACGCAGTGGTTTGCATGTGCAGCTTTTTGCATATTATGATGATATAAACCAGAAACACTATCCTTCTCCAGCCAAGTAATAAGTTGAGTTACAAACACCTCAACTCAAATAAGCATTCGTCCAGTCAATAAGTCTAGGCTCTAAAGAGATAGCACCGCGTACGTGACTTCAATACCACCTATAAGCACTCAAGCTAAACCCGTGGCTTGACAACATAGTGGGCACTGACCAACTATCCTAAAGTGCTTAAGCCCTTATTGACAAGCAGGAGATGCCAAAACCTTCATAAATTATTTAGATTATGCTCCCAAAGCATACATGGGATATCATCTTAGAAAGAGTACATCGCATACTATGATGCCCTATAATTACTTAAATATTTATGCATTGCCCCATTTATGCATTGCCCTAAGCACTATCACTTATTAGTCTCTCATCCTATTAAGCTTCAATGTTGTAGTGATGTGAAGCACACAAGAATAGCTACTTGCTCTTGTGCTTTCTGAATTTTGGAAATAGGTTACAAACAGTATCAAGGTTTAATTTTATAATTTCTCACACTTATTTATGTTGATCATTTTATATCAGTGTATTTTTCACTTCATATTATGATAAAAACATGACGAATTATCATAAAAATTTCAATTTCAAGTAATTGACAAATGAAAAAGTACAAAAGATAAACTAAATTGAGAATCAATAAATGTTCTAATCAACAAACAAATGAAGTTCAGGGAAAATGTATGGAAAAACAAGTGAGGAAATTCTTACGATGTGGATCAAACGGATGCTTGTATTGATGTAATTGCTTCCTCTTCAGCATGGCTAAGGAATCCCAACCTTATCTTATTGAATGAAGAAACCAGCAATCAGAGTTGTACCCTGCCGTATTGTCTAAGAAGTTACTTTACAAGCATCTGAAGAGCTACGGATATTAAATCCTAAGGTACTAAAGTTGACTATGAGACCGATCCCTCCCAAAGGAATTCGATGATATTAACTAAATCAAGATAGGATTACACTTTCTTTTTTCTTTTTTTTGAAAACAAAATTGACACATTTATGAAACTATAAAAATTGCATTAGTATATGATCTATAGACATCTAATAATATATAGGAAACATATACAGTAATATATATGTACAGAGATATTACAAACCTAAATATTTTTATTTAAAAGATTTCACAACCTTTTCAACTGACATCACCTCAGCACCACCACATAACCAACTCAACTATAAAAATATCAAACAATTCATCCCTAGACCAACATACAGTCCACAACCATGTCCCCTGTATCACCTTTAGATCACCACATACCTTACTTCAGTACTTCAATTCATGGTGGTTAGGTAGTGATGGATTCACAAAAATTCCAGCATGTAAGACGATGAACTCCATCGGGGACAATGAACTTGCTCAATATAAAACTAGTACTGTCCATTCATAATAGGAATGACAAATTCAGAGTTGCAGATCTGTGGATCAGGAATTATTTGCAAAATGCAATAGACAAAGAAAACCGAAATGTAAGAGAGGGTTTTGCTACAAATAAACAGAGTGGGGCCCTTTTAAAACTGGAGATAGGACTAATTTTGGTAGCAGGTCATCAAAAATCAATCAAAACACAGCATAACACAAGGGACCACATATGACTAGCCACAGCATTAGAAATTGTCACTAGCATACCTCATCACAGAAAGAAAAGATATATAAATTGTATTTAACAAATTCGAATGGAAACTATAGTGCCTTTTACCGGAAACAAAAATCAAAATAGATATACATCAATATATGATATATTACGAACAGAGTTTGAAATAGTACTTATGACACTTTATATTGGGGGAGAGCCAACAGAATATATGTGAATACTTCAGACTTTAATAAAACCAACAGTTTTAAGGTGATGTACCAGAGGGACATCGTTCAGCATTTGTTGTCATTAAACGAGAAATTGTGCATGTTAAATGGATCGAGCAGGTCAAAGACCAACAGATAAGTTGGAACTGAACCCTACATAGATTTTAAGCAACAAGGCTAGAGCCTGGTCCTCGTCATATTTATTTCTATATGCAGAACGGAACATAAATCACGACCGCGGTACATATTCTCATCATGATTAAGAAATACTCTAAAAAGTATGGTAGTAACTGCCTTCAAGAAATTCATAATACTCTAGCCCTCAGTTTAATGGTTGTATAAAGAACTATAGATAGATGTCTGGAGAGTATTTGGTCTAAGGTTCAAGTCCGATTTGTAATGGTTTATTTATTTTATTGCGTCACTTATGCAGAACTATTAGGATTTAAAACTATTGGTACAAATCTTGTACTTTAATTACCACATGAAATATTAACAAATAAACAATTACTCACTCAAAAAAATAGTTATTTTCGTGGAGATACATACTACATGATCCTAAGACCAAACTCACTCACATGCCAAGTATGAAATCAAGAGTGCTGCCTCTTCATCCCACACGATGAAGTAGATGCAGTCATTGAGATGCACCAAAATGACTGACAGGAATTTATGAGGTACCTACTGGATTTCAAAGCCACGGTAGAACTCGAAATATAGAAAAAAAAATATCATGTGTTTGCATATAAACTTGTGAAATGCTTTCAACACTCCCTGCATTATTAAAATGAGAAATTTTGCTGACTATATGTGTCCATTATTTTATGTTTACACGTAAAATTGACAGATGGGGACTAAGAAAGGACGTGTTGAAGAACTATAAGCACAGGCCACAGGGGCGGGGCGGGGCGGGGCAAGGCAAGGCAAGGAGGGCGGCCCCCCAAAGTTCTGAATTTTGTTCATTGCAACTCCTCTAACATTTTGTAGAAATTTTGTATCGACTCCTTAACTACATAAGTTTACCCTCCCTTTCGTCCCCCATTGTTACAACTTAGGACTTATACTGACCTTATTCATGGGCTCAAAACTATTGCCTTCCGTTAACATTTTCAATGTCCTCTGGAATTAAAAATACAGAAAGTTAGGTAAACACATGTAGATAATTAAAAGTATGTACACATAGTTAATAGTTTGCAACCTTTATTAACGCATACAAGCCTGGAAGTTGGTAAAGAGAAATTTTTAGAACGTTTACAGAAATGATAAGGAATATTCTTTCCAAATAACATGTTCAGTTAACATTTCACACCAACTATGTTTAGCTTTTCCAGAAGGTATGCAATGACAGCACAAAATTTTGCATTCTTACCAGTAACTGGAAAATGACACTGCCTTTTCATTTCAAACCTCTCATTAATTTTATACTAAGTTTCTTTTTAAAGCCATACAGCTGCCTTTTACCTATAGATTCTTTTTTTGTGCCTTTTTTTATAATTCGCTTTCTAAATCTGAACCAGAAATGAGGTCGCAAAAGCAGATATACTCTGTGCATGAAGTGGAAAATTGAATATATTCCACATTAATCAAAATTACCCAAAATTTACCAAAGAAAGACACATACTAAGTGAAGCTCACTTTTCCGGATTTTGAAAAAATCATATCTTGATTTCTTGAGCTTGAACCCAGAATGATCAACGCACACACGTATTGTAACTCTTTCCCCCTACAAAATCACAATTACACGAAGCATAAAACAGTAGCCAGTAAATTTTCAAATGCAAAGCAAAAAAAATCCCAGAAACTAATTCAGGTGGAAAAAAGCTCAAAATTAACCGAAACTCAGAAACACATAATTCAGAACAAGCTGGATTTTACTTAAGAAATTAAACTCCGGCGAGAAAATTGGTTCCGGCCAGATAATTTGCCATCAAAATGCAGTCTACGGGCTGATTAAATAGAGCTAAGAAAGTGAATAGTGGGAAAAATGAGTAAATGAGAGGTTACTGACTAGTGGGTAGGAAAAATCCACAAGGAAAAAGACTGTGAACCTGGGAGTTTGTGCTGAGTGTCTGCCTTTCTGCATGAAAACCGGAAAAAGAGGACGGGTTAATGAAAAAGGTCGTTGAAAATCACGCAGGGACTCGAATGATAAACGTCGAGATAGACCGAGGTCAATTTGGGAAATCAAAAACGTAGGGTTGTGATTTTGTACACTTTTGTATCTAACGGTGGAAAGTGGGATAGGGTTTGCTGAATTGTGTGCATGTAAAACAGGTGTGAAAAGTTCCACTTGGACCCCCAAGATGCTAATTTAGTGCGGATTCTTGAGAAAATTGAGGTGGTCCCAACTCCCAACTACCAAGGACCTGTTTGGCAGAACTTTGAAAAATCAAAAGTTACTTCTAAAATCAAGAAACTACTTTTGAACATTTTTAGATAATTTTCTGAAAATATTTTGTCTAGCAAGTTGAACCAATATATCTTTTTCAGAAAACTCTTCTACAAGCAAACAGAAACCCTATCAAACAAGCCCTAAGTCGTTCTCATTTCTTCAAATTCTACATACAAACATAGTATCCCAATTCATATGTTAAAAAAATAATTGAAATCACATCATATTTATATTGGACTTGCACTAAAATCGTTCAAGGGACATCTATAATTGATTTAAAGCATATGCATTACAGTATGAAACTGTCGTGTAGATTAACCCTCGGGGTATTGGAATGCAATAATAAAAGCAGCTACATTTTAAGAGAGGGTACGCTTATTGAAAGATTCGACTGTCAGGTTGGCTGTGAAAGCCGGAATCGAATTCATCTTTCGGATAAATACTTCAACCTGCAAAATCATCCATCGATCATGTCCTGCACTGGAATAATTTGGTGCACAACAGAAAAAGAATATAGCACATCAAAAAAAAGACTCAGTTCAAACCTGCCGAGATAACTCAGGATGTGAGGCATACTCATTTGCCTGATACATTGAAAAAGAATAAGAAAATGTAAAACAACTTAGTTCATACTGTATATAAATTGATATGTATGTGCCTTGTGTGTAAAGCATAACTAATATCAATGTTAGAGAAATTCCGACGTCACAAGTACACATGGTGGTCATTTGCCGCCCACAGCGCATAAATAAATGCAGTAAATTTTCAAGACTTGCCAAAGAAAAATAATATTCCATAGTTGGTTATCCCCACTAGTTTTTGGAATTAAACCTCCCTTTTTTACTTTAAGAACAGAGACGTGTGACATGTCACCCACCTCATGGATTTACATTTTTGCCGCCATTATTACCATCCATTATTGTCATTTAAATATTACTTATGCAAGAGCTTCCCCTGAAGAGAAATGCTTACATTTGACAATTGGATTGTATTTACCAAATCTAAAGGTTACTGTACAGCATGTGAGCATTTTTCCTAAAGCCCAAAACCCAAAAAGAGTGGCTTCCATTTTCACTCTAGGAATCTACCAATGAAGAAGACAGTAAGTAACCTAGAAACAAGATCCATAGAAAATGTGCAAAGTAAAAGGGATTATACACTTTGATGGAAACTAAAAAGAACCTTCTTCAACAAAGAGAGGAGGAGATAAAAGATCAAGCTAATCGAGCTTACCAAAAAGTTCATGTTCCCCGATTCATATTCAAATTCAAGCTTTTCATTGTCGCTTTGTGCATAGATCGAATGAAGGGTAAAGCGAGTAACTGGAATTCCATCAGAGCGTTGGTGGTCATCCATAACAATCTGGCAAAGTCGAAGATAATTTCAACAAACTTTGGAAATATGAGCAAAAATTTCAGTCCAGAAGACATACAAAAAGGGTATTTGCTATTTATATTAGTATAGAGACATGGTACGCAATGAAGTAAAATAGACGATAAAAATTTCTGTCTTGTTTACCATAACTCAGTTGCACCAAACCCCAACTGGTAATAATACATCAGTAGTTGGTTTTCAAATTTTCACAAATACACTCAATGGGTCTACTCATCTTTCAACAGTAAAAACTAGAAGTGTAGTTTCCCTAAAAAAGATGAAGTTCATTCAAGGATACTGGAAATTCACACTTGGCCATTTCTTGTACCGTATATGATTTGAGAGAGCAAAAACGATGAGAATGCTAGTAAGTGAACAGGGTTTCAAGTGTGATCCAAATCTTACACAAGTACATGAAATTTTAGAGCATAAACTACTTCATATCTTCTTCATTCCTAAGTTTTGTATTATTAACTTGCAATAACATCTATTTCAGTATCTTATTTATTTAATCAAATATAAAATGTAATCCCGAGCCAGCATCTTCTTTTTGTTAGAGTTCTAAACTTAGCCAAAAATCTTGATCTCTCAGTTTGGAGGGAAAAGGGGAATTGAACGATTGAAATTTCAAATACGTCCAACGATTTTATGCAATCAGGGTGATTATCACAACAAAAGAACAGGACCAGTCCTCAACATGAAAGTCAAATATATTTACCCTATACATGTAAATTGTACGAGAAAATGGGAAAATGCAAATGAGAGGAAACTGTTGCAAAAAAAATAAAATCACGTAAAAAACAATCATGACGAGAAGCTGGCAACAGAACGAAAATATTGTATCCCGACTAATGCTGTTTTTACATGGTACCGATTCTTTGATTATGTAATGGGGCAGTTTTCTCTGATTTGACTAGGAAGATGTACCTTTGTCATGCTGTTTTCACGTAAAATTG
Organism: Fraxinus quadrangulata; assembly: GCA_903798255.1. Lineage (NCBI taxonomy): Eukaryota > Viridiplantae > Streptophyta > Magnoliopsida > Lamiales > Oleaceae > Fraxinus > Fraxinus quadrangulata. The sequence goes on along the minus strand of CAIGRB010079298.1, from coordinate 82,329 downwards.
GCTATTGCCTGTCAGCAGCCAAAATCCTAACACTAGTAATTGTAGTTTCAGAACCAAAAAGAAAGTTCTAGCATGACATACCTTGTAACCAAAAAGTTCACAGCATGCCCTTCTAAAAACTGAGATTCTATCGGCAAAAACTGTTTTATATCTGTTTCATCAAATACTCAAGACTTTTTACTTCTATGCAGAAGAGCTAAAAGTAAATGCTATGGCAAATACTGAGGGAATTTTATTTGACATTCACCTCTCCTCCCGTTTTTCAAGTGTTGCAATTTGCTCTTTCAACTGCTTAATCTTTCCAGCAACGAAGGAGTCGACCAGTGTGCCAGAATCAGCTGAAGAGAAATAACCAATTAGAGCATGTCAAAAATAACGAAAAAGAGAGCCAGCAAGTAAAGTAAAGAGTATATTTCTAATGAATATGATGGCACTGTGCAAATGCAGAAGAGCAAATTTAAAGCCAGACAAAGAATATATTTTATTTGCATCAGTATCTTAGCTCCATTTAGAAAGGTCTTTACATAGTCCATTTTTCTATCTTGGTTGCAAAGTGCTAATCTTCTATGCCAACAAATTCAGCACCAGTGGTGGACGGTGTACTTATAATAGCTTCCATCTACTTCCCTATTGAAATGTTGCCTAAATTTTCACAAGACTATAGAGACCTCAAATGAGAGGTTGGCAAGAATAACTACCTATGCCAAAATAAAACCAATGAACCACCGAAAATTTAAAAGGAACATCATTAAAACTTATGTACGAGATCTTATGGACCATTTCAGCATCAACCTCATAATAACGACCAGACGCCACACCATGATAGATGTAAATAATAGTAAGCAGAAAGCCTATTGACTCGACGCCTATTTTATACCAGCACGGGACAATTGTCTTTTAGAGCAATTACCTTTAAATCTAAGGGAAGCCATTTGGCGTCCAGAGAACCAAAGTTTAGTCCATCCTGTTTTGTAGCGCCAAAAAAGGATTAAATTGGACCACTGTCCCAACTTAAATCCTGCCACACTTATGAGTACACAAATTTGGAAGATGCTTATGCTTGCTCATCAGCCATACTTCTGTAGAAGTTTCTTTTTTATGTCACAATTTTACCTTGTTGACGTAAAAAATTCTGGGAGTAAGACCTCCAGGCTCAGTATACCTTTTAGAAGTTTTTGTACATATCATCCGGGAAAGAAGGGAAAGAACAAAATTCATGACAACTTGAACAGCCATTCACAAAACCCCGTGCCAATAATTTGAAGATTAAATGCTTGTTTGGTATAGCTTAAAAGGTTGAGGTCAAAGTCAGCAATTACTTTAACCACACAATTCATTGGACCCACAACCTTCATCAATTTTTCAACCACACATTTTATCAACTTTTATCCAAATCTTCTAAAATTGTTATTAAAAGCTTTGTGAAGCAACCTCTAAAATTGTCCCAACTGCTGTCAAAATATAGGTACACTGCAGACCCTTCCCACCCCACCCCAAGGTTCCCCAAGCCCAAAATTCAGGGAGTTCCTTTAAATGATGTTTTAGAACTGTGCACAAGTAATCCATGCACCTCCAAAATGCTTGATTAGCAGTTCTTTACCATGAGATATTAAGCGTGACTAGGATAGAGCATTGTACTAGTGACAAAGACGAGAAATGTTTGAAGGAAGAACCAAAGTTTCAAAGAGGCTGACGATCTAATAGTTGATTAACTTACATGACTGCTTTTTAAGGTCTTCAACAGCCTGCAATTTCTCCTTCATCTTCTGCAACTCATTTTGCAGAGCCTCTATTGTTTGTTTTGCCTCATTCTCAACTGCTAGGGTATTAACCATCCGTAGAACTTTCGTATTTGCAGAAGAAAAGTCACCATGTCCCAGCTGCACAAGGGGAAAAATAATAAGAATAAAAGAAAAGGTAGGAAAAAGTATATTGCATCCAAAAAGATGACTTCAGCAAAAAAAAAAAAAAAAAAAACCATGCTTCTAGGATCTAACCATTTTACTTATGACACTCACTTTATAGTTGTCAAAGATCATTGTTCATTGTACTACACATTTCAAAACTTGAAGACGAGTTCCCTTGAATTCCATAACCATCATTAACAATAAATCCATCATAGAACACTCTAATTCAGATAACCAGATTGTAATGGGATTTAAGCATTAAAAAAATGGGGAAGACCACATGCATTCCTAACTCACGGCTATAAGATATCAAGGCACAAATGGGCGTTACCATACTCGAAAAAATTCTAGCTTTTTACTAAAGTCTGTGGTGTTGATGAGCTTGAGCCCGAGTTCTTTTATCTAATACTGAATACCCCTCATCACAGACTATTTTGGGACTTCTTTTTGTTCAGTGTGGTTCGTTATCTATTTCCTGTGCATACCATGAAAATATGAATCATAATAGCATTTGTACCAACTTTCAGATATAAAAAGTATCATGGTTGTGTAAAGCAAAAGAATATTAGCAATGGCAAAGCTAGCAAAAACCAGAAAATACTCTGGCATAAATCTCTCTTATAGCACCAACCTTGGATTCCAATATAGCTATCTCGGAACGGAGGCGATCACTTTCTCTCTCTAACATCTTTATTCTTTTTCCTTCATTGTTTAACCTCTCACTTAGCAATTTTATTTCATCAAGTTGATGCCTATTAGTTTCCCTTTGTTCAGATAAGTTGCTTTCTAGTTCCCTGATAAAGCTTTCCTTCTTGGCAAGAGATGATTCTAGTTGCTGTCAACATAACAAAATTTATGAGCATGGATGAACTGGAAAAATTCTGTGAAAATACTAAATTTTAAAACAATGGCACCTCATTACTTGAACAATAGTTCCATTGACTAATTCCTTTCCGCCATCAAGACTCTTGCACCCTTTCATTTCATCAACAGCATGCTTCAAGCTATCTCTTTCCTCTGTAAGTGATGCAATCTACAATAAAAAAGCAGTTCAAACATAAAAATTGTTGGAAGACCAAACGAAAAGTTGGAGAAGTTTAAAATATTCTGTATTGCTTTTATTCGCTTCTTTACAATTAGGAGGGAACAGAAGAATACAAATAATGACCCCCAGCAAAAACTTTCAAAGGAAGCAGTAGCCCCATGTTCATCTATATAAACTCATCGTAGTTCGCAGAACATTTTCATCAATTATTCACTTAGCAAACTTGAGTCAGACAGAGTCACAAAAGTAATAAAAAGTGTAAAAAAGCATCAATGTCATCAAGTACTTTGGCAAGGTCATTAGGGTAATAATAGAACCCAATGACGAACCAAATAGTGAGAGTTTGTCCTCACATCAGAGTGTAAAAGAATTCTACTAACCATCAATTCAAGCCTTTTAATTTCTGATCTAGATGATTCTGCCCTCTCTTTTGCCAGTGCAGCCTCAGTTTCTGCATTTTCTTTAACAAGAAATGTGGTATCAAGAGCAACTTCTACTTGTTTCAAGCGTGCTTGGACCTCACCTGCTTTCATCATGCTATCATATACCTCTCTGCATGAGCCCAATAAAGAAGTTAAGTAGAGCCCATAAAGATAGACCATATAAATGATTTTATGCAATTCAACACTGCCTCCCAAATAACAGGGAGTTAAGCTAATATAAACCACATTTCCAAGCAACAACATCGAAGAAGTAAAATAGCATTGATCATATTCGCTTACAACCATTTGCTTAATGAGAAGATAGAATTATATTGCTAACATGAAGCATCCATTTTCCTTGAAAATTATTTATGAACCTTACTCGTCGTAGTTGGTAATTTGAAGCAACATGTGTAGCGTGGATATTAAAGAACAGAACTCATTCCTCAAGATTAACGCAATGGTTTTTTACTTTTAGAAACTCTAGTGGATAGCAGGAATGAAGTAAAATATGACTAGGATACATACTTCTGTAAGGCTCCAAATTTCAGTGGTAAATCATCAGCACGTGACACGCCAGGAATGTCTTTAATCATTGATTTCCATGTGGACAACTCATCCTCCAACTCCTTCAACCTTAGCTGGCTGTCTGATAACTTGTGTAGATCTGACTCTGCCCTTTCCCTGTGACCTTTTTCCTCGAGTAACTTCTCTTTCAACAACTCAATTTTTTCATGAGAAGATATGATCTTTCTGGCTTCACGCACTTCACACTCCTGAAATACTTCGAGAAAAATTCAATAAGAAAATTGAATAATTTGATTTATTCTGGGGAAAAAAAACCCTATTGTAAACAATCACTCTTCTGCCTTGGAGTAATGTAAGAAAAATGTGCACGCTAGATAATTCTATGTGATAAAAGGATATCAAATCCAATGTGCTTAGGCCTGAAAATCAAATATGTGCCGATGCTCAACAGCGAAACACCATGTAGACAAAACAAATAATATGATAGCTGCAATCACCTAATACTGCAACTCTACCACTTTACAACATATATATTCTTTGGAAGCAACAGCAATATTATCTTGTTCCTAAATGGATTGTTGACTTCATCAAAGTACGTGATGGTACTTTATGGCTTGTAGAAAATAAAAAATAAGGTTATACTGTGGAATGTCCAACTTTCTTCTTCGACTTTGGGTTGTCGAAGGGTGGTATTATATGTGCTTTTTACAAGTTCGCTTTCTACAATTAGTTTATTTCAAGTAATCAAGGCATAAGAACAACTTACATAGCTCCTTAGTTCTTCTTGCAAATGCTTCACCAACAAATCAGCGTCCTTCGAAGGAGTCTCCGCAGATGTGAATCTTGATAACCTTTTTTCCACCTCAAATTTCTCCTGCATGCACTGGTGAGTAAAGACAATAGTGTCATTCTATCACAAATCCAATGATAAAGAGAGTTTAAATGCAGCAATGTGTAGTATGACAAGAGAGGCAACAAAAACTCATGGGTCAAATCAACAGACAATTACTCTTCAGTTCTTAGGTAATTTAACCTATTGCACATAATACTGCTTTGAACCATTATCACAAGTCATGCTGTAACGCAATAAGCAAATCAGCTATACTTCAACAATATGGCCTCTACCGTTTTCCAAATTACATCTACAATTATTGCATATTGCAAAATTAAACTTTTAGGACAAATCTTATATCTTTATAGACATTTTCTCATTTCTAATTTGAAACCATACTATTAAGGGAGTTACCATGTAATAAATACCAAGAAGTGATACCCAGTTTTAAGATGAATCCACCATCAATATTACTCCAAGGGATGAACTTACCTAGGGGCTGGGCCTGCTGGGGTAACTTGCCCCTTTACCCCTCCCAAACCTAAAATTTTACAATTCCAGGCATACCCATAGAGGTAAACGCATTAGAAAATCTTTGCATTTTACCTGTTGACTCCTAAAAATTGAAGATAACTGATTCGGGTGACCACCCTAAAGAATTTGTTAGGGACAAACCAAGTTCATGAACTTTACCTGATGTCTACATACAGGTAACTTAGACCCATCCTACCTATAATTTCATATTATATCTGTTTTCCTAATGCAAATCTTCCTGGACCATTTACTTACAACCTATACTTGTTGAATATGACATTTTACTGCAATGGTGGAAACAGATTTCCCACCTTTTGCAATCCTTGCATGAGAATCAACAAAAATGGCCTCATGTTCGCAGCAGGTTCCCTTGGAGTGAGCAAAATTCAGGAAGAATTGTAAAAACTAGTGGAATAAAAACTTTACACTTCAAATTACATTTACAGTTATTTCAAATTGCCAAACTTCATTTCCAACCACACATTCCAATGGACCCACAAGTACTATCCAATTTTCCACCACTCATTTTTATCTATTTATATAAATATTTTCTTCCTAAACAGAGGTTTACATGCTGACTCCCAAATGTTTTAGATATCTGATTAGGTAACCACCCAAAAGAAGTTGTTAGGTCCAAACCAAGTTCGTACACTCTACCTAATGCCTAAATACATGTAACTTAAACCCATCCTACCTATAATTTCGTATCATATCCGCTTCCTAATGCATATCTTCATGGACCACTCACAACCTATACTTGTTGGACATGATATTTTGCTGCAATAGTGGAAACAGATTTCCCAAATTTTGCAATCCTTACGTGAGAACGAATAAGCATGGCCTCAAATTTGCTTTAAGGAAGTGTTGTAAAACACTAGTGAATAAAAACTTTGATCCCCCCCCCCCAACACACACACATGCGCGCGCGAAAGAAAAAGTGTCCATGTGAGCTCAGTCATTAGTGTGGACTTAGTGTATGATCAAATAAATATGGTGAAAGTTTCCAAACTATGAATAAGTAAAGTAATTTACCTCATTCAGACGCTCCTTAAGTTCTTCCAACTGCTCTTTCAGCAGTGTTGACTCTTTTTCGGCATTTTTAGCTTTGCATTCCATTCTCTCAAGCTGAAGAGAAAGATAAAAAGTTTAGAATTTACATGACAAAGAACACCTTTACTCAGTAAACAGATTGTGGTACTGACATCTGCACTTATTCTAGCAATCGAAAATTTTGATCCACTTCTCATTTGTGCAAGCTCATTCTCAAGACGACTTTTTTCCCTTTCGATGCTTTCTGATAGAGTATTTAGTTTTCCCTCTAAAACACTTGCTTTTTCTTCTGCAATGGCTGCAGATGACTCCGCCTTCTTGTGAAGATCCATCTCATTTCGCAACTTTATCTATATAAAAAAAAAAAAGATGAAGATTTACAACATATAACTTAGGACACAAGGACAAACACGTAAAAGAACATAACAAATTTATAAATGATATAGAAGAACTCTTTATAGGAAAAAAAAAAAAGGAGGGAAATATAAATGAAACAAGTCTCCAAAAGAAACAACTAACTGTCAGATGTATGTCGTCTGACAAATAACACAAATAGGGGTATCTTATGGTTTAGGCCCTTTAGAGGATAAGATTTCAACAGAAAATTCTGATCTCATCAACTAGTTGTTTCACTAGCTTCATCAGTCACAGCTAGAGAGAAGCTACGGTTGGGTGTAGTTCACGTACAGCATAAACGTTGTTCCACATAACAATTAGGATTAGATAGATTGAAAATTTACCCACTGCAATGGAAATCATATTAGTCTCCCCTTCCTAGACCCTATTATTATTATTAATTATCATTATCACTTGGATAACTGAAGTACTAAAATGAAACATTTGCATAATGCATGAAGTTGTACAAAGCACATATAAAGATAATAGACCCAAATGTCTTCTTAGATTCATGTGACCTGAAAAGCTCCAAACAACACAACCACAATTGCATGAAGTTAAAAAAGAACAGAAGCTTTTGCACCTCGAGTTCACTGTAGGATTGTATCTGTTTCTTAAGTTGTTCATGAGAAAAATCAACTTCCTTCCTGAGCTGCTGTTGCAGCATTTGTTCGCGCCCTTTAGCAGCAGCAAGTTCTTGCTCTGCATTAAAGAATTGATCTCGAAATTTCTTCCTCTCAGCTTCTGAAAGGAGTAAAGCTCAGGTCACCATACAAGTTAGTGACATATTCTGAATAACCAAACTTGATACTAAAAAAACTTATGAAAGAAAAGAAGAAAATGCAAACATTTGAAAAGCCATTAACCCTTATAATATATCCAGGAGAGGCAAGGAAAAACAATATCGCAAACCAATGGATGTCAAAACCAACCAAGGGCTACATTCCTCCGACTGTAGGAAATTTTCACAAGAACTTTTCCGTAAATCGAACTTCCAACACATGGCATCTTCGCCAAATAGGTAGAGCAACAATATAGAGACAGACAGGAGTAGCTAAGTAAATGATACTGCATTCTTGGCAATTTGATCAACAAAAAAACTGAAACAAATGGCAACCATTGGAGAAATATCTTAATTCCTAATATCATTTAAGCATAGTATCCTAAAGAGACAGGATATATTAGATGAATGGTAGGCAGAAGTTGGATATGAGCAAAGTACACAACCAAGGTTACAGACAAAGCAATTTTTAGAGACAAAGCAATTATCATCAATTGTCTTCCTCACAGGATTTGTTTTTTCCTTTTAACACCACCGTAATAGTTTTTTTTCCGTAGAGCAAGATTTGATTAAGACAAAAGACAAAGCAATTTATTCCGTCAACAGTTCTAAAGTGATTCAAGTCATTTTACTTCATGGTCTCCTCCGTTTTAATCCATGACATCATTTATCCTACTAACGAATGACAATATTCTTTAGTGTAATGTATTCACACCAGTTACCATCTTAAGTAGTTAGTTCAACCTAATATAGCTAAATGGTTAAAAACATAGGTGGTCCCTGAACTTCTGGCGAAATTATACGTTGGTCACTACATTTTGTTGTTTCAAGTTGATCACAGAACTTAAACTTTGTTTTAAGTTGGTCACTAGGTTCATGCCTGTTAGTTTGAATAATGGAAAACGTGACAACAGTCTAATTATTTCCTAACTAAGCTGCCACGTCAACTTTTTCTAATCAGTCAATCTATCGGACATTGACTAAATGACCAAATTGTAATGAACTTTGTAATGACCAAAACTTCAACTTTTCTTAACAGACATGGACAAAATGACCAAATTGTAATGAATGTTTAAGTTCAGTGACCAACTTCAAACAAAATTTAATTTCAGTGACCAACTGAATGTTTTCTAAAAGCTCAGCAACCGCTAGTTTTTTTAACTCCATAGCTAAGACAGGGACAGAAGACACGATGCTGCAGCACTGTCAAAAGCAGTTCAAGTGTGCTTAAAAATGTTAATGATGGTTTTAGCCTTTAAGAAACTTCTAAGTGCAGACAAAAGCATCCTTCATCGAACCTGACAAGTAATGCAGTCTTACTGCTCTAATAGAATGAAGAGAGTCGGCGATACGGAGTCGAATTAATTATCCCAGTACCAGCAAGGAACTTGAACTGTGAAGATTAAGAAGCTCTTATTCCTTGACAAAGATACCTTGGTTACTATACTGCCCAAAGTTCTACTCATTTTTATGCTAAAGCTTGATTTTAGTTGATGTATATATCTCTTACCACCTACTAGATTTTTGATCGGTAGTCATCTGGTCTTGCTTCAAAAAACTACTCCAATTTATCTTTCCACTACATAATGCGTTGTCTAGGAAACAAAGTAACTCTTTTAGAAAGGAAACAAGAGACAATATATTCCTGTTACGCATCAGTGAATTGAAAACTGGAGAGATAAGCTTTATTCTTATTGTAACTAACGAGAATTCACATTGTTATAAGAACATGGGTAACATATTTAAGGAGCAGACTAAATAGAAAACGTAAAAAGTAGGAATCAAGCAATCTAATAGGAGCTTTGCGTGTATCTTAAAATCTGTATAAAATCAATTGAGTTGACCCTTACCCGCTTTGGAGAAATCATCACTCAGTGCCTCTAGTTTAGATTGATAATCGCGTGCTTGATTTTCTGCACTGCTTAGAGCATCCAGGAACTCTGATTTAACCTACGATAGAAGCAAGTTGCACCAGATATAAAATTTTCAACTTAAGTCCCAAGAGCACAAGTATCAAGAGAACCCACAAGAGTGATTACAGGAAATAGTGGGAACCATTTGAAAGACATTAGACACACTGCAAAATTAGCAATGCTCAAACGATAATCCATCTTCTAAGCTTAATAGTGGTCCAAAGTCTACAGGTTGTATTATGATTAGAATACAAGCAAAGTTGAATTTCCTTTTGGACAGTTCATTGTACCACTCAGAATAGATTTACAGTAATTAATTAAAAAAAAAGACATTGCAACAAATTACTATTTTTCTAGTCGACATATCTAGACAGCAGTTAGATGAATACAACCCGTTGACATTTGAACATGTACTTCTTGTCTCTGGTCCATGTGGAGTAGATTGTGATGCTACCAATAGTTTCAAATTGAATAGTAAGTATTACTCCCTTCATCTCATGTTCTTCTATGTCACTAGTTGTTATTCTTATTAAATTTTCTGGATGACTAATAAACCTATCATGAAGTTAAAATGAAACTAAGTTTCACAAAATAATAGCAATAATAGTTACATAACACCCCTCATTGAGAGGATAATTTTGAAAAAATGCTGTAGAAAAGATATGACTGGTCAATTGTGCTTAGAAGGTTATAGAAAATGCCATAATGTCATCAAAATTATATATTTTCTAGCACGACTTTAAATAAATGTAACATTTTCCACAAGAAGCCATAGTGCTGCAAAAAACCCATTTACATATGCCCCTCCTTGGAAGCCAAATGAAATTCACCAAGGCAATAAGGATGTCTTCTACGTCTCTAATGTGAAATGATTGTCTCAAACAAATTTCTCGTTTATGTCTTATAAGAATTTATTCCCATATGAGGGCATTCAAAGTATCTCCAAAGTCCAGAACCCCCACTGTTCTTCATGCAATCAGCTTTAGTGCAAAGCCAAACCATTTTGATTTGATCAATTCCTGTAATCATCAGCTTCAGCTCCAAACTAATCAACCATAATCCTTATACTTCCCCTGCCAAGCTTATAATTTAGTTAGCCATAAAATTTTCGTCTTACAATTCAATGACCCGTAAAATATTTAACTTATATTTTGAAGAGCTCCAGATTTCAATCATACAGTTACAGAGTACAAATTTAAACAAACGTAGGCATAATAAATCAACAAAATTAAACTCAAGTATACAACATAATGAACATGAAAAATTGAATTTCCAAAAGCAAGTCGGCCATACCATCTGACGGCATTGATAAGTGCAGAGCATTTGGTCTGTGGAAATAGGGGTAGAATGGTCATGCGAAGATTCCACCACTGGATGGTCCTCGTAAATCACCAGCTGCTGCCTATTGGAGCTTGGGCTGTTGGTATTATCCCCTTCCGGCAGCCATGATTCCGCCCTCCGCTTCCTCGCCGGTGGGGTTCTGAGAATCATTTTCCCTTTTTTACCTAAGTTTCAATTGTTGGTAATATTAGTTCTGGATTTGTCAAATCGACCGAGAGACTAGGGTTTAATCACCGCTTTGAATTTAGGCATCATTTAATTCCAATTTTTTCTAAAATAAATTTTTCACCCCTTTTTCAATCAAATATTCTTTAATAAAATAATATTACACGTAAATCTTTAAAAAAAAAAAATTAATTCTTTAACCACGCATTCTTCATCAATTTCCTAATTTCAAAATGTATTTTATACATATAAAAAAATGGCTCGAACAGGCCTTAGATAGATGAGTTCAAATTAAGAATTACCAATGTAAATTTTTCTAGCTTTTTGAATGGTCCACTCCAGAGTTCTTATACCTTAATTCCACATATATTTTCTCCATTTTTAATTCCGCATTAACTTCCATCTTTAGAGCAAAAAATAAAACTTCTATCTGCGACTTATTATAAAAAATCGTTAATAGATAAAGATCTCGTTCCCTTCTCCTTGATCTTTTTAAGTATTTTATTAAAACTTGCCAAATACATAAGAAGATGCGATTAAGGGTGTGTGTGTCTTTCATTAACGAGAGAAAAATAGAGTAATAAATAATATTTTTTGGAGAATTAAAGTAACTTTATTGATTTGTGTGTAGAATATTTTATTAAGTGAGTGTGCGGTGAAGAATCTTACTGTAGCAAATAATTTTCTGGAATAATGATAGACGTGGGGCTAAGAATGTCCACAAGTGCTAAGTCGAATAAAAAAATAATGTTTTTTAGCACAGGTGTTATTACAACACCAATTTAAGTGGCATGAGAGATGTAATTAAGTGAGTCATTTAATTGTACATCTTATTTAATATCACATTAATATCACTTAAATTGATGTTTTAACATCAATTGTGCTAAATAACATTATTCCTCGAATAATGATAATATAAACTCACGCTTCGCTTCCATTTTTCAAAATTCATTTTTTCTCCAAATTTATTTTCAATCACACAATTCGTGGGACCCACACTTTAACTTTCAACCATGTATTTTATCGACTTTGATTAAAATTTATTAAAGTTTTTATTTTTAACTGATGAAAACAATGACTCACTCTTTCAAATTTTTGGCCTAATCTGCAGTGAAAAAGCACTAAAAATAACTCGGTGAGACAAAAATTGAAATGGCAACGGTCAGAAAGTTTGAAAAAAAAAATGATGGGTTTTTAAATTTAAAAGGTATCTAACCACTATATTTGTACACACACAAATCGAAAGTAGAAAACTTGGGCCATTTACATCCCCTGTACTCTAGCAACTGAAGAAGCCAAATGAAGGTGATGACAGCCATGAAGAAGCTCAAGTTCTGGTCAAGAAAGAAGAGGAAAAAGAAGACTTATTTCTTGGTAAATCCACCTCCACCTTCACGTCCACCACCGCCTCCACCACTTCATTGTAGTTGTCATTGGCAATGTCACCACCATGTTCAGCCTTCTGCTCCACCTCTACCAGAGTGGCTCGACTACGAGCAATCCCATGAGGCCCTTTTAATATCTGAAGTCAATACTTCTTTTTCAGGCTTATACAATTCAAGTGAAGCTCAATTTGTTCCCCAACAAGAAGATACTGATTCTGAGATCAGCTGTGAGTATCGCACTTCTTATCAGCAGAATATGATTCCAAATCCAGTGTATGGTATTCCTGCTGTCCATGAATCCACGAAGGAGAGAGCTGGTGGAGTGTTTGGATGTGTGTTTAATATTCTTGGCTGTATTTTTCAATGTTTCAAGCCAGTTAGCAAGTAATTCATCCCAATGTAATGTTATGAGCCAATCCTGGAAGTTGTCAATCGAGGAGCGTGTAAACGACTCTCAGAATTGTCTCTGTTGTCCCTTCTAATAATAAAAATTTGAAGATCTGCTGCATTTGATGCTACATATTTAATAATCCCTCTTGTAATGGCGAAAAAAATTCACCGTAACGCCATTTAAGAACTTTCAGGCAGCACTATATCACTTTCTACACATTACTAATTATCCATGGCTTACTCGACTATGGTGAACTTTTAACAAAGAGCAAAAGTCAAATACACAGATGAGGAAACCAAACAAATAGTCAAGCTGAGACGTTGGGCAATTCTCCTAGCATCAAATACTCTTCCATACAAAACTCTGTTCACTATCATCTGATCAAAACCGTGAACATTCACGTGAGTTGGAGATTCAATGCATTCGCCATATTGTAAAGCCAGGGCGAGGCTCAAGTATATCCTTGCCATGTGTAACTTTCTTCTAGATGTGTCGTGCTTAAAAGATGCCCTCATCGGGTTCCCAGCGGCCTCTTTTGTCAGCATCGTCTCCATAGTAAGCATGCGATTCTTTTTCCTCAGGATACTGAACTTGACTTTCAGAATCAGAAGTCCTGTCAGTATCTTGCTTGCCTTTTGATTTCTTGAGATTGTTAGGATATCGTTTCTCAGATCTCAATGGTCCAGAGCTTGAATCAGAATTATAATCAGAATATTTATAATTTCGATCAGAACTGCCGGATTTTCTCTTATCCCCACAGTTGGAGTGCTTTACTTCATGAGCCTTTTGTGCATCAGATTCTGCATCTTCAGATTCAGTCGTAGTCATTGCTGATGCCCCATGATCATCACACCAATCACCATTTAACTCATTGTCATAGTTTCTGCTTTTGTCATCCCAACGACCATCTAGCACATCGTGATGTCTTGTGCTTCTCATTGAGTCACTTCGGCACATGGCTGTATGTCTATTATCATCCAGCCAATCCCTACTAGAACCAATAGCACAATCTTTATTCAGGATTCCAGATCTTTTCTTTCCGTGCCTTCTGCTCTTCCTTTCATGTCCATGGTGACTATCTTTCTCTCTGTCCCAGTCTGACAAATTTACATTGACATCAGTCTCTTCTGTGCTCTTCCCATCACTTTGACCACCTTGATATTCCAATTTTCCATTACAGTGATGTCGAGAGTTTTTGCTCGAGCTGTCACAGAGCCCACCTCTAACGCTGTCTCTGTCCAACCTATCTCTATCAGAACCATAATCGCTAAATGGGCTCTTGCCACGTGGCGTCTTTCTAGAACTTGATGTGTCTTTACAGTGTTTTTCTCCAAGAATTTCTGGCCGCTTTTTATCAGCACTTCCATGCCGGAGTCGAGGTGCACTTCTTCCATTGTCAAACTCCTCAGAGTACTTTCTTGAGATTCTTCTTGAATAATCAGTTACTCTTGATTGAGATCTTTGATAGTGGTATCTGCCAAAAAAATTACGAAAATTCAAGTGAGACCAGATAACATGTAACTTGTTCTTCCATAAAATACAGATATATATATATATATATATATATATATATATATATTTATCCCTGTGAAAAGGTTAACACGGCTCATAATGCTAGAAAACAATAATAAGAAAACAAACACCTGATGTAGCAATCAAAACTAAACCATGCAGAAAAGTTACTGATGTAACATGTGAAAAAGAAACACTACAAGGACACTTGACATTAGATTGACTTCTGTCGTATACGAGATTACACTTAAAGAATAATGAAGAATATTTTTGAAAGTTTACTCATATTTGAAGGCCAATGACCACATTATTTAACTCGCGTATAAACTGGGGCTCTTTTCTGGGTGCAAATTACCATAGCAAAAAACAGACATAGCCAGTTGCCATTTATTTACTCCACCAGAGAACTTCAATTTAAAATTATTTCAATGTTAGTGGGCTGGGCGCAGTTCAGCTTGAGCTTGGTAAAATTACACTCTATTCACATTTATTTGAGTTTTCCTCTAATCAACTAAACTTTGGCAAAATCGAGTCTTGACTCCATCATGAGAGGGGGTCAAGTGGTTTTCAGGATAAATGGGCTCTATTGACAGCCGGAGTAATAACTGAAGATGGTGGGTTCGCAGTACAATTTATCGCCAACATTGCATGCCTACCTGTCTTTGTCATATGTCGACATTCTGTCGGAATTACAGAGCAGTCTTGGGCTTTCGTGCTCAATCTGTTTATTGTAACCAGATTCATCTGAATAACCAAATAAAGCAACCATCTTCTTCACCCAAAATTTTGGGGGTGGTTTATCCCAATCAGCCCATTCATAATCTCCACCAGGATTCCGAAAGCAGTGGATAAAATTGCATGCGGTTCCACGTGAACATGACTGCCAATAAATACATATATATATATAACATGAGGATACTTGTGGGCAATATCAATATAAAGAAATCTGCACTCTTTGCAGCTCCACCCCCCAGAGAAGGAACTCTTGTATACCAAAAATAAGGAAATCACAACTTCAAAATAAGATGATTATCGCTTGCAGTTGTAACTATACCTTAAGCTTTAATTTCATAAACTCCCCGCATATAGCAATCTTCCATCTAGTTACCCCAATATACTCACATTGCACCTATCAAGACAACCAGGAAATCGCTATCCAAAATTAGAAGAAGCAACATGCAAGCTGCATGGTTTATTAGTTCAATCACCCATGCCAACCAGCATAAAGTACAGTCATTATAACCAAAAAAAAAATACTCAAGCACACACTTCACACATCACCAGGAATCTATTAAACAGGAAACTTGTTCAGTAAAACAACGAGCAAAGGAAAATTTTCAATTTTGCATAGAAAAAGGAAAGCAATACCCGTTTTCCAGCAAAATAACGACCATTTATTGATTGATATGCCAGTACAGCAGAATCCAAGGACTTATAGTGCACATACACGTTTCCCCGCAAATGATATGAACCATTTCTGCAAACCTGAGCCATGGCCACTTAATTGTCATGCATCAACGTTGCAAAGGACGATATGAAAGCTTATTATTTTCTTCAGTAAAATTGCTATTCGAACTGAAATTCTAAGTCGCGGTACCAGACAAGTAGCTCGGGAAAGAAACTTTCATGTTTAAAGTTTGTCAATATGATGGACCACACAAGTGAAGGGAAAGAAAATGACGAATGCTGGTCAACTGATGGGGGTCCTATTAGATATATTATATGAAGACTTTCCAAGTTTGGATTCTTTAAGGAAAAGTAGGTTTATTTTATAGATGTTCTAGTATCTAGACCCCGTTTGAATCATATTAAAATTTTCATTCTCATTCTTCTACTCATTTTCAATCGCACATTCTTCAATAAAATAATATTTTCCATCACATCAATAACTTTTCCTTCTTTTTCAACCACACATTCTCCATCAATCTACTATTTCAAAATACATTCTTCCAAAATAATGTGGTTCAAACACATCCCTAATGTTATTTCTTACTTCAATTAGATTGGTTAAAACCCTATATAAAGGGGTTATGCATTGTATTTGACAGACTTGATTATTGTATAAAAATACAATCTCTCCTCCAATTTCAGCTTCTCTCTATTCTCTCTGGTCTGTCTCTATAAAAAAAATTTCCCCTCCCCTTCCCTCCCCTTCTTCTCCTCTCCCCTTTCTCCTTCTTCTATAACTCAAGTTCTAGTTTACAAGCATCTGTCATCACCCAACAATGTTATTGAAGAATCAAGCTCGATGCCCAAAGACTTTGCATCAAGCCAGCTTTTTTGCAAAGTGGAGGGTTTCCATGTTTTCTCACAGGAAAAGATAAGCACTGATGAGTTAAACAACAGTCACAGGAAAGCAACCTAATTTATAGCTATAACCTGTAAATTGACATAGTTGAAGTCCGAAATTCTCTCCAAGGAGCATTGTAGCCCATATCCAAAACAATAAGGGCAAGCGAGATATTTAAAAAAAAAAAGATGAAAAAGAAATATCTTTCAAATGGCTACCTTGAAATTTACAAGCTCCCCAAATTTCAAAAATTCAGTATGTACATCCTCGTAAAATTCTTCATAGGCACATTCAACCTCCTCATCAGTATACTGGCAACCAGAAAAAGAAGGAAAAAAAGTTGATTGTACAAAAATATGCATAGAACTCAAAAACATTGAAGGATATGCTTGCAAATGCAAGTAGTGCAGGACAAGATGTGCTCAATGAGCCAAATCCAAAGAAAAAAATTCATATTAAAATGTTTATTGTATCAATAATGCTCCTCAGTCATCACATAATGCAAATCTCTCGACACTCGCACACAAGTAAATACCATACTGCATGTTCCAAGCTCAGTGCCCATTCTTCACGAGTCAGTTTACAAACAGCTGTCGTTGATGCAAAAACATGTTGCATTTAAACTTTCAAATGGGTGTCAGCATGTTCGAATAACACATTCTGACATACAGATTCTTTTACTAAGTGAAAGAAAATATTACTACAGGGCTATATGTGACTTGCACTTCCCTTTCTAACCATGCGTATCCTACATTTACCTACTAATGTGTAATTGTCTTAGTGGTAAAAATCTCATTTATATTCACTCTCAAGTTTAAGAATGAAAGCAAGTACCATATTATTCCTGGAAATAGTAGCCATTTGTTACCTACAGAAGATAAAACAGAGAAAAGCATATCTATATAAAGTCCTTTCACATCTAACTAACATCGGAGTGAGGAACTTCAAGATGAGTAACAAAGTAAAAAAAAGGTTTTGAATAAAACAACTGAACTAAGCTCCTATTTTAGTAGATTTTGAAAAATGTTGATGAAATGTGTGGTTAAAAAATTGATAAAAGTTGTGGGTCTATGAAATATGTGTGTAATCAAGTTTCATTTAGAACAGTAAGTATAGAACAAGATTTTAGTCAGACATTCTAAATTCTTACATTATAGACAGAATAAAATTTCTTCAGCAATGTCTTTTGCCTCTTATTATTTGATAGAACATAGTAACTGATTTTCCATTTGCACTTACAGTCAAGATCACAATTCTTCTCTAAAGCATCCATATAAGACAAGATCCTGTAGTTTTCACAAGCTCAAACCTTAAGTAACATCTATTCACCGGAGATCTCTGACATCCTTGATATAGAAGCACCCAATTATACTAGCAATAGTCAAGGAACTTGAATCCATTTAGGGTTAAAAAAAGTCATATAATTAATGAAGTACCAAAATGTGTTCAAAGTATCAGCATGACTGACTAGCATCATCAGGAGAAAACTAATGTATAATTTTTATTATCTTCAGTCACTTCCAAATTGAGAACATATGTTCACATAACCATGATAAACCTACAATAAATCCCAAAATATGATACTGCGAGGAAGGATATGCAAGATACAAAAGGAGAGGAAAAAAATAGTTACTTGGAAACTAAAAAATTTATAAACTTAATAATCAAATAATCATAACATTTTAACATGCAATAATTGATGCTCATGCAGGAGATGTAGGATACAGAATGCTACATCTTTTTGAGGGGAACTCTGCAAGGAATGAACTGTGCACCTTCTTTAATTCGGAAAATTGTTCTGATTTAATCAGGCGAAGGAGCAGAAAAAGTTTCCTATCTAAGTTCAGAATAGCAAAAAAATTGTTTTACAAAATACAAATAACTACAAATAATAAATTTATAGAAGAACAGATGAGATAAAATTTATCAGACAGCAATGATATAAAGTTTGCACTCAAGTCCACAAAAGGATGAGGATGTGAAGTAAAGCAGTAATCAAGAGAAAGTTTAGAGAACCGGTGGGTGAAAATCAATCATCTTCAAGTATTGACACGGTCTTCATTATTTACAATGCCTAAGCACTGAGAAACTATATTACAAGCATAAACGTCTTTTCTTTCAGGCAAGAAGACAAGACGAAGGGGAACAGAAATGAGATCATAAATTATGTAATTGTGCGCAAATGGTGCTGACAATAAGATCAGGATACTAGAGTCACATGAAGACTTCATTAACAGACCTCAAGCCCCTCATCCTGCTCCCAAGATAGGCCAGGGCCGTTGTACATGTTCTTGATAAGCAATGTACAAGACTTATCAGGGTAAAAGTGAATTCTGCTGCAGGATGATCCAAAGCGACAAGCTCCCGTTTTGAGATGGAAAGGACAATGAGCTTTGTCCTGCCAAAAAGATAACAAATAGATGAGATACAACTGTCCCCAGGAAGGAGAAAAAAGGGGTAGGCACGATGCAGAAGAAACAACAGAACTTGTCAAGGCACGGATTCAGAACTTACTGGCACATGTACCACGTGATTACCACAAATTTAGACATAGGGCGAGAAAAAACTTTAAGGAAAGTCTACCTGCTCTGTTCCGAAGTTTGGAGTCTGTTGGGCAACATTTTCTAACATCTGTTTAGCTGAAAGAATAGGTTTATTCTTGTAATCAGCAAAGGCTTCAGATTGCGGAGGGAGGGGGTTTGATGTGGGTCTGTTAGGATCCTGCAACTTTAAAGACAAATTTAAATGTTTGTCCATTTGATGGGGAGGAAACATCATAATTTCGGAAAATGGAGTGTGAAAATGTATCAAAAACCTCTTTCACAATCTGCAGGTCTGTGTCATTCTTTTTCACCCTGACTTTTTTCTTCTTGACAATTATCTCATTTCCTTGCCAGATAATTTCAGGTGGCCCTTCTTCCACATATTCCCAACCTTCTTCATCGACTTCATCCTCATTTCCAACCTGCTTAAGTAATTCATAGCATACATCGAAAGCTAAGTACAAATACTACATACACAGATGTATGAAAATATGCACAGGGTCGCTATAAGCAAGGGAATTTCCTTGTTCGCATCAATTATAAAAACTTTAGACTAAATAGTTATGAGACAAATATCAGAAGCAGTAAATTGCTAAAGCACCCAGTCAGGATTTAGATAAATCACGTCATGCTATAGTGCACTATCCTAATTTATCTTCGTGAAACCAAGTAAATGGTCAACCTTTCTTTATACCACCAAACATCAAATTCTTCTCAATTTTCATCTATCATAACATCGGTAGTTTGTACAGCAATAAACCTCAATTCCATTGTCTCAAACCACCTGTGTATTCTTTTTTAGGAAGCAACACTCTGATACACCGGTCAACTCAAATAATCAAATGTTTGGTCCAACTGACGTGAAGTTTAATCCCACTCATGTTAATTAAGCTTATCCAGTTTGATGTCAGTAATTAGATTGACATAGGAAGATACATAGAGAGAGATGGTCCAAAGTACATACCTGGCTTTTTTTCGATTTTTCTTCTTCTGCGATAGCTTTTCTTCTCTCCTCTTCTTCGGCTTCTTGAGCTCTTTTTCTCTCCCATGCTTCCAGCAACATCCTCTCTCTCTCCTCGAACTCTCTTCTCTCTCTTTCAGCTCTTTCCTTCTCCTTCTCCTCCTCAACCTGAAGCTGCAGTTGCACAACAGGATCATTGAGTTGGGCCTCCTCCTCTCTCCGCGCCAGCTCGGCCAGCTCCTTCCGCTTCTGTTTCCTCTTCTCCCTCTTCGCCGCTTTTCGCCTTTCCTTCCGCTTCGCCATTAGACGTCCCGATTCCTCATTATTATTGTTATTATCATCATCATCACTGCTGTTTTTGGTATGATTATCGTTTTCTTCTTCTTCAGGGATTGCGATCGATTGTTCACTCATCGTCGTGAAGTTCCTGTTCTAGGGTTTATTTTGGGGGGCTTCAATTTTTCTGTGGGTGAATCGTGAATATCTCTGTGTTTGTTGAGTCGTTGACAGGAGATGCATTGGGGCTAATTGCAATAATGTCGTTAAATTAGAGGGGCTAGTTGCCAATTGTTCATATTTCCGATGCAAGGTGCGGAGAGATATAACCTTTTGTCTTTTCATCAAAAAAGAATTTTTCTAGGAAAAATAAAATTTAAAATTGTGATTTATTTTTTTAAGATTGTGTGACTGAAAAATAACAAAAAAAATTTAATTTATGTACGAAATATTTTATTGTAAAAATATGCAATTAAAAATAAATCTGAGAAGAAATTAATATACAGGTCGACAAACGGGGAAGTAAATAATTTGTTTTTCATATAAATAATTAGAGGTGTTTTATTTGCCTATTGTTCATATTTCATCGCTCGCATCATAATCGACTAATCTAGGTCTAACCATGATAAATACTCATCTAAGACGATTGATATACGTTCAAGTAAAGATGAAGAAAAAAGAAATACACGAAGACGAACTTAAAGGCATGGGAAGAGGCCTACTGCTCCACTCTAAGTGTCACGGGTTGCCTTTCTTCTTAGCACAGAAAGGGACACCGTGCGGCAGTAGTCTGCTCCGCTAGACTACCTTCCGCCTTTTCTCGGGACGAAAGAGATTTTGATTGCAATATAATAGAAAGCTTGAAACACAATTGAAATGAAATTGATCATTGATTACTGAAAGCGAGAAATTACAATTGGAAAGCAGGAAATTACAAAATGGCTAGTGCAGGGGGCGAACACTAGAAAGCTTGAAAGTTTTGTTTGAAAGACTATTACCCCCTATAATAGATAAAACAAAAAAACCTAAGTACCGGGAGTAGACGTCTTCTTGCCGAAGAATCATACTATAATTTATCTATTTTCTATCTATTTTAGATTTGAAATAAACATTACAAGGAATGAAAATTACAAATCGAAATGGACTAATATTTACAATGTGCGGCCGAAGTTGGGGCAAACTACGGCTGCGATAGGGTCACGGGGCTCAGTTGAAGCTGCGGTCCGTGACACTAAGGGAGGGGATTAAGAATCCGGTTGGAAGGGAGCGTTGGTGATGTCTAGAAAATTCAGCATTGGTATGGTTGAAGATGCAATGGATCCTAACGAATTGATTTCACGGGTCACTTTCGAGTACGATAATGTTCGTGCAATGAAAATAAAGAGCCAGAAAACGGTTTACTGGAATTTGCATAAATGGTTTGCAAGAGATTTTTGTTAAAAAATAAATGAATAAAAAAAGTGAGGATTGTCCACTACTTATTGGCATTCAGAGAGAAGTAACCACGTCAACAAGTCGAGCCGAGCCATGAGTCGAAACTCAAAGCTCGGGCTCGGCTCGAGCAAAACGGGTCCAAACTTTTTTGGGTTCGAGCCGAGTCGAGCAAAAGCTCTACCAAAAATTTTAGGCTCGGCCCTAGCTTTTGGCTTGGGCCTTTACGAGCCAAGCCGGGCCGGCTCTACTTTTTTTATTATTTGTCTAAAAAAATTTTCGTGACTATTGCCTCCGCTTGCTAAAATTAATTTTTTTATTTTTTTTTCCTAAAGTATGGCTAGGCATGTCAACGAGCCGAATCGAGCCCAAAAAAAAGCTCGAGCTTTTAAACTGAGCTTTTTTGGGCCCGAGCAGAGCCCAGCCCATGCAAAAAAAATAAGACTCGGCCTGAACTTTTTGCCCTAGCCTTAGCGAGCCGGCTCGGGTTTTATAAAAAAAAAATTAAAAAACTACTACCTGCTGGGTAGCTAAAATACTACCTGCAGGCAGCTACAATATTTTTGTTGCCCAGCAGGCAGCATAAAAAATGCCTTTCAATTCATAAATGTAGATCTCGGACCTATGAATGGGGATATTCCCGAAACTCACACGGAAAAAAAGAAGTGAGTTATACAAAAAGCAAAGCAACTTTGACAAAAAGAAACGAAGTGGCTTAGACAAATTTTTTTTGTCGATAACCTCAGACCAATCAATCGAATATTGATTAATACATAATTGATCGAACACTACTTGCAAACGACTCTTCTGCTTAGAAAGTTGTTGCCGAGCAGGCAGCTATTTTAGTTGCCTGTTAGGCAGCTATGAAAAAAAAAAATATATTTTTATTTTATAATATACGGGCCGACTTGGGCTCGAGCCAATGCCCCAAAATGGGGCTCCCCAGCTCTGGCTTTTTTCGAGCCTGCCCGAGCCGTTCGATCCGACGAGCTTTTTTGCCATAGCTAAGCATGGTCGGCCCGGGCTCGAGTCGACGCCCCAAAATGGGGCTCGGCCCGTGCCTCGCCAGGCTCGAACTCGAGTCGACGAGTTTTTTTGTCATCCCTAGAGAATGGGGAAAGTTTATTTTTGTTTTTTCCTAATTTGAACAGGCGTCAATGGAAGGGTTGAGATCTTTCTTACTCAAAGGTGATGGCACCGTCGAAGATGCGCACCACGTGTTAAAAAGCCCTTAAGGGCGAGCCACCATGTGGCGAGGCATTAAATAAAATCAACGATAAAGGTGATTCGTTGTAGAGTTGAAGTGACACAAGCATTGATGTATCACGCTATCGAAAGTGCCGATGTAACCCATGTTGTACTCATTATAGGTCTCACACGATGTGAAAAGGTAATAGATTGCTGAGAAAGCAATGAGATATAGAATCGAGCGAGTAGATGGACAATATTAAAGTACTCCCAAACGACTGACTATCGTCTTATGAGTAGGGGGTCTAGTGATGGTATCATAATTGATTGTTGTGTTCCCACGACGATGAGGATGCAAAGATTTGTTGATTTACCATCTACTTGAGGTAAAATCTCACATATATTTGATGATCAATCAATGATATATCATCCTTGTACAATCGACGTAAGGACAATATACAAAGATAAACGATGAGCAATCACGTGGCTCGCCATTTCTCTACCACCACATCAACAGTACTCACCAGAAGTTTATAAATGTGAGATAATTTTTCATTTCACTTGTTTTTATAGAAAAGTAATTGGAATTCACCATTGTCATCGGAAAAGCTAGACATTCGATTATAATGACAATGAGCATTATAACATCAACAACAATCTAACACTACGGAGTGAAGCAACGTCGTTCAAGATCTCAAATTTACAAATCAACTTATATCACGATATCGATATTTGGTTAAATACTATCCAGTAAAAGTGTCCATTCAACCTATCTTTGATAACATATCAGATTAATTAAGGGATTTGATATCGCAATTTATGTAGTCACCAAAAATATTTTTTAAAAATAAATATTTTTTAAACTCCAAACATGCGCCGTGGCCCCTCTATTCCCCAAAGCAGTTACAGTCGCAATTTGAAGATAGAAGTGCAGAGACATGACTACACTACCGATGCCCACGGCAGCAAAACCCATGAACATCGTAGGAGCGGCTGCGGCGGGCGCCCAGAAAACGGTGCTAATAACGGGGGTGACCAGAGGTCTCGGCAAAGCACTAGCTCAAGCATTGGCCAAGCGCGGCCACACTGTAATCGGCTGCACACGCACTCAGGATGCGCAATCCGCTCTGCAATCNTCCGATGCCAGCAAGAGTGCCAACGAACACCTTGTCATGAATGTCGACGTGGTAATTAGTTTTCCATTTGTAGAATTTCGTTTCTGTTTGTGTTTAATCGATTTATGTGCTGATATAACTGTCTTTGACGCGTGGTTTGACTTTGTAGAGGTCTAATAGTAGCGTTGAAGAATTGGCACGCTCAGTGGTGGAAAAGAAGGCCTTTCCTGATATTATAGGTACATTTGATTCACAATTGTATATATAATTGGTTGTTATTGAGATGGCTGAATGTTCATAGACATGTTTTTACAGGGGAGATATTTCAGTGGCACATTGCTGCGAGTTATGGATAATTCAATGTAGCCATTAAGGTTATATAGTTTGTTAGCGGATAATTTTAGTTTGTCTGATTTTACAAAAAGAATTTGGATGCTATAAGGTCATCTTGTGCTAGTTTACAACAATGATGGTATTGGTTGCACAATTTAGAGATGGTAATATCTGGAACAATATCATCTGGGGAGGATTTTGCTGTGGATTAATATCATACTGTTAGTAGGGATCAACCACTCAAGCTCAAGCCAAACAAAGGAAAGACATATCTAGGGATGGCAGATGGACCAAGTAAGATGACTAGCTTTGTCTGACTGGGTATGGGCTTGGCTTTACTACCCTTAGTATACTTTTTGCTATAGCCTAGAATAGAATAAAGTCCCAGTGCAGAAGTAGAGAATTCAAGCGAAAAAGAGTTAAATCCCTAGGTACAATGTAAGTAATTTTCGAAGGTACATTAGGCATTATCAAAGAAAATAAAACCATTCTATTCACTTCAATTGATATAACTGATTGATGAAAAGTCGTTGTAAAGTTAATATGCCATTAGTCTTATATGAATTTTGCTCGTCTTCCTCCTCAACTCAGTTTAGTGTTCAACAGGCTTTTCAAACATTTACCCCTGAAGGTGTATTCTTCATGCAATGATGCAATGAAAGAGAAAAATGTCCAGTTTCTTTCAGTGGAGGAAAACAAAACAATAATTTAAGCGTGTATTGCTTCTTACAGAAGATTTTAGATAGTATTTTTAGTTGTCCTGCACTCCTATTTCTGTATAAACTGAGATTCCAACAATCTTGTGCTGCTTGCAGCCTTCTTTGAAACCATTCTAGTTTTAAATTTACTACTTTTCAGTGTTTTGTGATAACACACGGGCTGAATCAGACATTTTGTTGACGTTGTCTTTTCACTTGCACATTTCTTTATTTATATCATATAAGATCTTAAGGCATCAACCTCCCTATATGAAGGTAAAATGGTTCCTTTCGCCCTTTTCCTTTGCAAGTGCTAGAGAAGATTCATGTTTATCTAAATTGCATTCTAAACTTCACTTGGCTTGTCATTTTTTACTAATTGATGCTAGATCTAACACATGAATCTTTTCCAGTGAACAATGCTGGCACAATAAATAGGAATAATAGAATATGGGAAGTTCCAGTAGATGAATTTGATGCTGTCATTGATACTAATATCAAGGGGATAGCAAATATGTTGCGCCACTTCATTCCCCTTATGATCGAAAAGAAGCAAGGTATAATTGTGAACGTGTCATCTGGATGGGGAAGATCTGCTGCTGCCCTGGTAATTTGGAATATTATGTTTATCTTTCTTAAAATTTATATATTGTGCAGTATATTCTAATCTTATGAAACAATATGTTATTGCAAACAATTTTATACTGCTTGATATATTAGATACAAGTGTTCTTTTAGCTGTTGTTATCATTTACAATATCAGTTGATAACTAATACTAGGGTGGACACAGTCTAGTCATTATAAGAACTGGTCAAATTTGGTTTCTTTCACGCAAAATCAGTCGGATGTCTATAACAGAAGAGAATTGAACCAGACTGAATGGAGAGTTGAGCAGTTTGGGGCTTAAAAAAGGGGCTAGATTAGGTGTGGATGGGTGCACCGTAATTAAATCTAGGGAAATTTACAAAAATGGCTAATTGCATGCTTGTCAATTAAAAAGTGTCTAATTTTGATAACTTTTGCAAAAATGGCTAAGTTTAGTACTAAATTGTCTATTATACCCTTAATGAAAAATGAAATAATTTTTTTTTTCAATTTGTCGCGAATTTTGAGAAGAAATAGCTTCCATGAGAAGTTACATTAAAATGACGTTCTCAATATTTTAAAAGTTGTTATCGATATTTGAACCATATTTATCTTGATACGTCATTTATCTAGAACGAGATTTCATTCCAAACACGAGAGTTCTCTACATTTCATAAAGTTTTTGACATTTGAAATGTAGTTCTCGATATTTTATACCTTTGTCAATGAGAAATAGAGCATTTATTGTGATTTGATACATGTACTTTTGAAATAAGTAGGGTAGGTTATGTGTCAAAATTTTATTGGCCTACAAAATAATTAATTGTATGCACATTTTTGTCTTTAGTGTGAATTATAAATTATTAACAAGGCTATTTTGGTCTAAAATATTGCAAAATGGACATTGAACAAATTTTGGACATTTTCACAAATGACCATATAAAAGTGGATATTTCTTGTAATTTCCTCTTAAATCTATCTACCAATAAAAAAAATTAACATTTATTAAAAATATAAAAAAAATAAAAGGAAAAAGAAATCGAGTAAACATGTTAAGTTAAATGTTATATTGTTCACTGTTGACCCGAAATACTGAACCAAACTGTC
>CAIGRB010079298.1:37150-51769 GCA_903798255.1 Fraxinus quadrangulata | reverse complement strand
TGACTTAACATTCCACAGTGGGACCCATTTTCAGGTGGGAAAAGATCATTTTTGAAAAAATTATAAACAAACATACGCTTAAATGCATATTCATCACAACAAAGTTACATGATTCAAAAAATATACCACGTAGGTACAAAAAGTGCACATATTGCATATGGACATTGGACATATATGCACCTCTCAAAACAATAGTGAGCATACACTACATGATAACAATAATAAATCATAAAAAGTCAATAGAATGAATCTCATATTCACATATTTAATCAATTTTATTATTCACTCTACATCATTGGCCATATTACAAAAGAATTATCCTATTTTGTACCTATAACATTGTTCTGCTTCGGCTATAGACTGCATGCCGAAATATATCTACAAGACCAATCACACAAACATGGTTTGAGAGGCCCACTTCGCCCAAAAAACAAAAAATGAAGAATAAAGGAAAAATTTAGTGTTGAGCTCCTCAACCTTTCACGTGATTAAGTTATGAGTCCACAACTTTTTAAGTTCGAAGTCCCAAACCAATTTAAATATTTAACTTCAAGCCCATACGCAGGGGCGGACGCAGAAGTTTAAGGTTAGGGGGGCACAATCGAACTTGTAAAGAAGTTGGGAGAAATTTTACACTCGAAAATTTGCGTCCAAAAAAATCATACCTCATGTAATTTTACATCTAAAAATTTACATGGGATATGACTTTTTTGGATGTAAAATTCTGAATTTTTTTATGTCATATTCCATATAAAATTTCCTAATAAAATGATGAAAATTACATTGAGAAATTTGTATCGCAAAAATAATAAATGTTAATGAAATAATTGAATTTTTTTTTAAAATGTAAGTTAGACGTCTTTTTTTAAGATTCACGTTTAACGTATTTTTAACTATTTTCGATATCTGTTTGGACTATTCGATATGCCCATAATGTAGTTCTCG
Source organism: Fraxinus quadrangulata (assembly GCA_903798255.1). Classification (NCBI taxonomy): domain Eukaryota; kingdom Viridiplantae; phylum Streptophyta; class Magnoliopsida; order Lamiales; family Oleaceae; genus Fraxinus; species Fraxinus quadrangulata. Next base: position 50,824 of record CAIGRB010079298.1, on the reverse strand, counting down.
AAATAAGCTTTGAGATGACACAAGAAACTCGTAGATTCGATTAACATACGATTGTTGGATAATTTTTAAAATTAGCATGTTATCGAAATTCAAATTTGTTGTGATTTTACCTTTGTTTGGTGGAGATTAACATCAAATTTTTAATAAATTTTGATAAAAGTTAAAACATTTATGGATTCCATGAAATATGTTATTAAAATTAATTGTTAATTTTGATTTAGAGTAAAATTTAGATTTCAATCGATACCAAACATGATTTTATAAAAATAAAAAATAAAAAATCCCAAAATTTTGGATGTGCCCCCTAGGACCCCCAGGGTCCGCCTCTGCCCATACGTGATCGAAACTGTAAATGCGAATGACAAAATCACAAGCAACTTTCAATTGAATTGGAGAGAGATTAAATGGTTTAACAATTTCTCCCTCAAACTTTAAGTAACATGAAAGTCGCGTATAATTTTATCATCCAAATTGGTGGCTTCAATCACGTGGAGATCCATATTCATTGATATAAATGGGTTGAGAACCCATACTTCACTTCTAAAGGTTGGGTACCGATAATCACACCATGTGAAAGATTAGAGAGTTCAGTTCTAATTTTTTTTCAAAATAGTATTTATTGTGATAAAAGTTAAGTGGGTAATGCTATTTAATTTTAACCCCAAGATGCTTAGCATCAACCTAGATGACTACAGAATGGCAATAAGTTCCACACCGTACCTGACAAATAATATTTTTAAAGGTAATACAATTTTTTTAACTAGCACTAAAAGCACATGACTGCATAGTGTGATATGATCAAATCCCATTCTTCTTCTAAATCATCTGCAATGTCCTCTTCCATAAATTCTAAATTCCATTCTGAATCAAATCCTCCCATCTGTATTAATTCTGTCATATTATTTCATATCTTACATTTTTTACAGGGAAAGAGGACTTCTTAATCTTTCCTTTTTGGAGGGAGAACTTACCTAAGGAACTTGTTCCCATTTTTAAATGTGAAATTTCTTCCCTATTTGGGAAGCTTTTTCCAGTTCCTCAGTATAATTTAAACCATTTTCCTGCAGGTTATGGATCTAGTGCTCATTCCCTCAGTCATAGTTGGCTCCAAAGTATAACTTATAGAGCAGCAGATATTGAGTGAATCGCTTATCGGCTTTCTTGGAGGTTCTCTAATTCAGGGGGATGCTAGTGTGGAGCTATAATTGATTAAAATCCAGGAGTCGTTTCACAGTTTATAGTACATGAAAATGGAAGAGCACTGAATGTTGTGACTGAGGATAGGTATCCAGTATATCCTCAGACGAAATTGCTAGCTAGCTTATAAGAAACATTTCTAGTTTAAGATGCAGGAATCGAGACTAAATTGATACTAATGTTGGCTGAGCTTAGTGATCATGATCTTGGTCGAGTTGGAGACCAAGCTATGCTCTTTGCTTTAATTGTTGATAAAGGAAAGACAAATTAATCTCAGAAATGTGATAAAATGTTTTTGCAACAGCAATTGCAAGAGGACTAATCTATGAGCATCCAAATGTTATTCAACAAATTTAAATGTCTATATCACAATGAAAAATTCGAAATGATTGAAGATAAAATTGTTTTCTATATATTAGAATAAATCCCAGTCCATAATAAATGTGAAATTATATATACACACATATATGAATGTTGGAAGTGAGGGCCTCAAACCTTGTAAGCCACCAATAAGGAATTCCTAGACAGGAAAAACAAGACGCCTTTCTTTGGGCGATCTGTCTTAAAGAAGACGTTTACAATGTCAACCAAGACATGTCATGTGACAGCAACAGGGTTCATTGTTCAAGCGTACTTGTGGGGAAAGATATGTGGGTAGAGTCCCAAAACATGCTCTGGCATAAAGTCGTGTCGCGTCAAGATTCCAACAATAGGAGGCCTCTGCATATCATTAAACAAACACATGGTTATATCTATCAATTTCCTTCAGCATCTCAGGGAAACGAAACTAAGTCACCCAGTTCTATCTCTATTTGAATGTGAGATGCATCATTTCCATTTTCATATCAAAGAAAAAATAGAAAACAATGAAATTTCTTACCCCTGGTGTCTTTGGGACAACACACAAGTGTCTGAGACCAAGTTCCCGAAAGAGGACAGCAGCTTTGGCCAGAGACATAGTCTCTACTACTGTGTATGGAGATGTATTAGTAATTGGATGGAGATCAACATACATCTCCATTTCCTCCTCATTGATGTCCAACTCTTCAAACTTAAGCCCCTTTCCAGATCCTGGCTTTGCAAAATCAAAAGCATGAAACATCCTTAGAAGTTCAGATCTGATCAAGACCCGGTTCTTCGTGAACTTTTTTGCATTCAGTAAAACAAGCAAGTGAGACCTCAAAACCAAGCCACACAATTCTGGTGCATCAGTGAATGGTGGCTCATCAATCACAGGAAACCCATTATGCTCGGTCATCCTCAGAGCATGCACTATGTTACCTACTTTCTCAACACTGAAAAATGAAATCAAGGGGCCAGAGAAAACATCTCCAGCGACAAGCTGCCTCATGTACGGTTCAGCATGGGCTTCCATGTACGGCAAACCCTTCATCTTCACTATTTGGTCATATACACCCTTATTGAAACTGTCTGCAACAGTTTTTGAAATAAGAAGAACAAGCATCATTAACGGGAGCATCAATAGATCATTAGTAAGTTCCAGGAGTATGACACAAAGAGATACTGTCATTCTCATGGTCCCACCAAGAAATGAAGCAGCTCCAAGAAGGCCAAAGAGACCAACATCAAGACTGGCAAAAGATCCCAAGAGTCTCCCAAGAAGGCGCCCATACGAGGCTCCAGCAAGTATGACAGGAATAAAGAGCCCAGAAGGTATGGCAATACCATAGGTAATAACACCAAGGAAGTACATAGCAGTAAAGAAAATAGATAGCGAGGAGATATGAAATTCGTGTTTGTTTCTTGAACTAAATAAATTACGGATGGCATCATCATTGGTGTTAAGGAAAAGGGAGGCAAGATCATTGTAGTGCCCTTCCTGACACTGGAAAATTTTGTAGTTGCCAGAACGTCCCATTGCGGGGCACTGCACATCCAAGCCAGTGGGGCAGGGAGTGCATGCTGCAAACCATGGAAGGCCGAAAGCACAACAAGAAGTTAGAAGAGAAATGACGATGACAAGCAGGATCTTCAAAGCAGGACCTCTCCTACAAGTAATTGATAATTATCAGCGAAGGATTACATATATTTAAATAAATAATTATAAGAAATCAGTGTATTGGAGAAAGCACGATTCTGCAAAACATGCATCTTTCCCATGATTATGAACAAAAATTAAAAATGGGATTCAGAAGAAACAGACACCAGATTAGTCTCAAGGTGGCGGAATTGACAAGTGTAACATTACTAGCACAAGAGATTAACAAAGTATTCCAAAAGGAAGAAGAGCGATCTATATCGGGCAAGTAATTTCCATAACAGGCATACTCATTAATGATGCTGTATGTCCTGAGGACCTTATCCACAAGATAATTGTAAAGGCTTCCCAAAATGCCTCCAAGAACTCCAATTAACATAATTGCGAGTAGATCGGGAGTGTTATAAGAAGGGATTGCTGAATTCACATCAAATATGATCAGACCTCCTTGTCCAAATAATCCACAGTTTCCACTCTTACAAAATTGTATGAGAGATCTCAAAACCATAGCTACAACAGCGGTTGTGAAGAAAGTCCTCCAAAGAAGAGCGCTCCGCCACCTAATACCACGGAAGAAAACATTAGTTCCTCAAACTGAGTACATGAAGGAATTAACACAAGCTAAAACCTGCTAATGTTACAAAATGGAGCTACCAAAAAAAAAAAATCCCCACATCTGCAATCAGATTGTTCAAAAAAATATTATAGTGTCAAGGTTTTTAGATATTTTTCAACAGAGTAAAGTTCAGATGCCTCTTGAATTCTTTATTAAAAATAACATATATCAAGGCGGATTAAAATCGTGATGTGAATGCTTTAACAAGGCAATAGAGTATATGCTGAAATTAAATAGAGCAGAACACATGTTGGCAACAACAGGACATGCGCTGATTGGAAGGAGAGAGAGACCATGAGGCTGCTTCTTCAAGAGCAAAAAGAACACCACCAACTGGTGCACGGAAAGCAGCAGCCACACCAGCAGCAGCCCCACAAGTAATCAGATCCCTGCGATCTCGATCATTTTTAAAGTATCTGAGCCATTTCCAGGTTAAATGATATTTGCGAGAGCCTCCCTGTCCAAGTAAGTTCGCTATGCAGGCACCAGTGTGCACCATAGGTCCTTCCTTGCCCACAACAAATCCAGCAGCAACTCCAAAAATGGAACCAAAAATCTATAAAAGTTTGGCGTATTTTAGTAATATTGAATACAAAAGTTTGTCATGGAATCGAGAAAACTAACTGGTTATCTGAATAAGCAGTCAAAAGACCCTAATTTTTTTGAGGAATAAATTAAAAGGTCCTTTTAGTTTATCAAGGACTATGACTATAAAAAGAATATTCCTAAACAATAAAGTAACACATTAAGCAATAAAAAGGAACAAAGGCAAGAATTACAGATGAACAAAATATAATCAGCAGTCAAAAATTCACATAAAATAAAGAATGGTACCAATGCCTTGAAAATGAACCACACGAGTTTGTGGCATCTATAATGACCGATGAGCATTAGCCACTGATATTTAATCTTAAGATAGGAATTGCAAACACTGTGAAACGGATTGAAAGCTTGTATTTAACTCCACAACTTGTAGAAGTGCAACATAATGAAATCTGACCAACTAATGCTTTGGGTTAGCCGAGACATAAAGCTTCATATTATAAACCGAATTATTGTCTCTTAAAGAACATTGGGACTAATTCAGGTACATGCAGAAGTCCTGGTGCATTTCCAGGGTGGTAAAACTTCACAAAGCAGGTCCAATATGCTACCATTTATCGGAAAATTAAAGTTTGAATACAGGTAAGACTAGACACTATATGAATTTTCTCTAGATGATAGCCGTGCTTTGAGTAAGATTTGCAAGTTTCTGCAATTTTGGTAACCTATGCCCCATATCCATCTGTAATTATAAGCAATTTTTTCAAAGGAGTACAGCAGCAAATTATTTACATTTGCAAAGGACACCATGGTTAAAGGACAGCGGCAACTTCTTTAAGTGCATGGTGTGATAGACGAAGATTCCCGATCATTACTTATGAAGAGAAAAATGAAAAGTTATCCAAACAATTCACTTCTTCAACTTTCACTAAAATTTTGTGCCAATTCAGATGGAAAACCTTCAATTTCAGCAGGAGGGAGTATTACGAACAAACCTCCCCAAAAGCTTCCATCTCAGTTCGTAGTAGGGCCTAGGGTTCAATTGTTGAATGGCCCTACACGATGTAGAGGTAGCTTCTCATGCACACAGAAAATACCACAGTATTCCACTTAATAAGTTTGGCAAGGAAAAAATGTGAATATTGGGAAAGTAAGATACAGAAGACAGAAGTGGGAACATCACAGGAAGATCCATACCAACCTTGACTAATAAGGTGCTTGGAGCCAAAATGGAATGAGCATCCACACCATTGAGATAGGCTTTCACCTCAGGTATGCCAGACCCAGCAGCTGCAGGGGCAATGAGTGCACATAGAACTGCAGCACAAATGGCCAAAATCATATTGAGACCAGCAAATGCTGCAAATGCCTGACAATGCCTGCACTGGAATCAATATTTCATCATATTTCAAAAGGTAAAAGAGATTGACTGGGCATGGATATTGTCCAGAAGGAGATGTTTTTATTGTATTACCAATCATATTATGATAGCAACAATAAAGTGCATGATAAATCAAGGCATAGAAATTCTCCATTCCATATTTATTTTGAAAACGTTTCTGAAAAGATTCGTTAATAAGTTCAATTCTTTCAGACGAATTTATTCATTTAAAAAGATCAACGCCTCCTGGTGAGTATGTATTTTGTGCAATTAGAATAAAAAATTTCCATCCCATTCAAAAATGTTACACTTCCACAATTCAACCTCTGAACACAATGAAGCAGAGCATCTATAAAAAATAAAATGCAGCTCACCCTGAGAACGGCTAAAGCTGTGTTCCTGAAGCAGAAGTGGAATTAAAATTCTCGAAACAATATGAAATTTGAAAAACTTGAAAATTTATATAGAATAATTTGATTTTAATTAATTGATTATTACAAAGTATGTCCACCCCTTCCTATATAGGCAAAGAAAGAACGCAACTCCAATTCATAGCGGTGTAAGGAAACAATATCATAAAACAAAATAAAACTAAAAACCTAAAAGAAGTAGAATTAAGAAGCTTAAAAGAATTAAAAGGAAAGAAAAAGTCATAATTTAAACTAGAAACAAAATCCTACTACAATAAATAATTTCTATCACATTTTTCATAGGATTTTTCTATTTCCCCCATTTGAAAAACTTGTCATCGAGTTTGGTTGAAGAAGAGAAAATTAATCAATTTGGAGGAAAATAGTCCAAAACTTTTACCATCACGTTGTGAAGATTCGAACATAGCTTGGACTCCAGAAAAATCTCTAGTCATCTATTACAGTGTTCTAGGCTCGTTTAAGCGACCAAATTCATAGCAGTCCAAATCTGCAATTTTTTTGTTAGTAACATCTTAGAACCTATACATCCTTGTTCCAGATTCTAGATCGAAGTTGATTGTTTTGCAATCCTTCAAACATAGTTTCGAGGATGCATACCACTACCACCTAGATGGCTATCAACCAAGGGCAAAACCTTGCCTTGATGCCAATTTTGGTGAGGAAGCGGAACTCAAAATTTTGAAACAAGAAAAAAATTGAAAAACTCAAAAAATTATAGGGACTAGTTTCATTATAATGAATCGACTATTATAAAAGACGTCCAGCCCCTTCTTATATAGGCAAAAACTAAACTTCTAATGATAATGGTATAAGGAAACAATACCATGAAAGGAAAGAAAACTAAAAACCTAAAAGAAGTAGAATTAAGAAACCTCGAACAATTAAAAGGAAAGAAAAACCTCTAATTTAAACAAGAAACAAAATCCTCCTACAATAAATAATTCTTATCCTATTTGTAATAGGATTGTTCAACATCAGTTCCTATCATGTTAAATGTACTGCATAACCACAAAGAGCAATCACAAAATAATGGCACACAGCAGAAACGAGAGCACCAACTTTGGCAGCTGCTAGATAATATAATGGATTATATTAGGGGCAAGCTATTAGAAACGACAAGTTACATAGCAATTGACACAATGTGATAATGCCAATAATCTTGCACCAAGGACCAAATGTCCCCCGTGATTAAACAGAAAACTTGTTGAATTTTATATGAACCTAGAATATGCTGTGCTGAGTAAAAGTTAAGACTTACTTATCCGCAAGCATCAGATTACTAGTGAGCAGAAGCTTGAGACCGGCAATATTTTCAACCGCAAGGTTATTGAAGAATCCAACAAGAGCTGTGCTCAATCCAATAAGAAGAGCAAGAGCCCATTTGAGAATAACATACTGAAATATTTGAACTCTTTTCCTAGACCTCCAATCCTGATTAAATAGTTCATTTTCAGCGATCCTGCAAAAGAACATACCAGTGAGTAAAGTGGAAGTCGTTTGTCTTACTAGACAGATTCGGAACATCAAGAACCTTGCATGTAGAGTAAGCAACTTTTATGATGACACCAACAGTCTGAAATAAAAAATGTTTATTTGTATTAGTTGCACCAGGAGGCTAACCAACATAATTCCAATCACATCGAACATTTACCAGTCAATGGAACCCAAGAAGAATCACAATTAGTTTCAGGATCAGACTACATTCCTACAGTTGTAGGATCTCTTTATTGGAAACTCAAACCTTATTAATTTTCTGAATATAATGAATACTACATTTATGCAAGAGAAGATACGAAAAGTATGTTCAAATGCAAAAAGAAATGCCGCTGCTGATACTAATGGAAACAATAATAAACTCATTCACGGATAATGAATTAAGTACATGAGATCAAAATAGGCAGTAGTACAACAACAAAACCGGTATAGCTAAAATAGGCCAAATGGGAACCGTAACTTTGGATCATGGACTGAACCACATATTACTAGTTAGGAACTGTGTCAACATTTACTAATTATAGCCAAAATTATAAAAAGGGAGAACAGATAAGAGCATTAAGCATAAAAAAAATAATAGTTCAGCTAAGATAAAAAAACTGAACTTGTAACGATTAGCATCACATTTCATTCAAAAATCATGTTGTACCCAACCAGTGGTCCTCTTTGCATAAAGTTTTTCCGCCTGCCAGCTTGAATTTCCTTTTCCCATGCAGGCAAACTCAAATCAACAATAAAAAATTTTCCAATCCTTATTTGAAGCCAGCTACCTTATGATCCCAAAAAGTATAGAAACATCTTTGTTTAATGACATTAAACTGAGATGAATTGACAATCACTTAAATCTAAAGCAAAATTTAGAAAATAATAAAATTTGACAATAATTTAGGTAGAAAAGAAGGTCAAAATAGTAAAATCATTTCTTTCTATATGACATACAATCACCCAAAAAGATCCTTCCCATTAACAAATTAAGAGCATGGTTGGCTCAGCTTAAAAGCAAGAAAGAGCAGTAAGAAGAATCTAACTGCCAAGAAAAAGACAAAAGTTAGGGCCAATCTTGGGCAAAAATCCGCTTATTTTGTAGAAAGAAGCAAAGTCAAGTTTGCTATGAATAAACTCGATAGAGCTTTGCTTATCTTTCATCAATTACACAAGATGGTGACCTTCCATCCCATCCCACACTTATTGGGTTGTCTAGTTGAACCACAGGGGCCCAAAGCCCTTTTTCTACTGATTATAAATTTAAAAACGGAAAAATGAATATGAAATGCACAAACAGAACGAATTATCCAGAACAAAATACAATATTTAACGAAAATACACAAACTACATATCGTACAGAAAGAAGTACATCAAATATAGAGTTCCAAAACAAATTCTGAATCAAGAACCTCAAATAACCACCAGAAAAACCGTGACAAAAATTTAGAACGTTACAAAATTCATTTCGTACTCATAATCGAGACTTTCAATTGGGCAAACATTGGCGCCAACAATAGCAATCTGAGATGTTGTGTTGACCCTGCTCTTCAGCAACGACTCTCTAACAGCTCCTTCTCTATCAGAATACGTCGACGTGTTGCTCTCCCTTCTTTCCAAAAACGCATCTCCTCCTCCATCATGTTCAATGTCATTTCCATGATTAAAATTAAAACTATTTTCATCCATGAATTCTTCGAAATTCTCAACAAAAAACTAAAGAAATAATCAAATTTCACCACAATAGGATTTCTATATTTCAGATCGAAAATTCGTGATATTGAGCTACTATTTACTGCGGACAAATAACGGTATAAATAGAAAAATACGTATAATTTGTAAGTATTCACGTTGATAGAAGGTGCGAATTAGATGAAGCAACAGTGTTTTGATTAAAAAATTAATTATGGTTAAAGTTTGATTTATTAAGAAGAGAGAATGATTTGATTTGCTAGGATTTTGATGTTGATCCGATACTTTAGTAAGTTGCACGTGTAGGGATTATATAACCAATCAACCTTTTTTAATTCAATATTTTACCTTAAATTCTAAAATTAAACTCTTTGTACAGATAAAATGTAGCATTATAGATGATGAGGTGGCAAAATTGCGTCAACTAATTAGTCTGTAAATGATAGTTCGTTGACGAAGGAGGCAACGATGCGGAGATAGCCAAAAGATATGTCGACTCCTCGTGCTCTTTTAATTAAATTGGAACAAGCTTTAGCTTTTCTTATGAGTATTATCGGATGTCATTTTAATTCACTATAAAACATTGGGACAATCATACGGGGTGACTTGTTGATCATTCAATGGATGATTTTCGATATTGAGCGAAAACCATCCTATAAAATGATGGCTATTTTTGACATTTAATAGACATCCAAACATCTAACAAATTATCGACAAATTACCTCTACCATAAATCGACTAATAAGAAGCTCCATCATTTCCACTCAACATATAACAAATCACTAAGTTATAGCTTAATAACAGACTTGATGCTGAACTCGAAAGTTCAATAGCTTTTTCAATATCAAGCTAATATACATATGCGATATCCTCAATGTGATTGTACGACCAAGTCAACCCATTAAGACATTTCACACGGTAAAAGAAAAATCATCGAGAACATGAATACACTCTAACTGTCAACCTAATATCAAACATTAAGGATGATTATGCGATATTCTCGTCCATCTAGACTATTTATTTTTTGTAAATTGTGGTCTTGATCTCGTAAAAGACAACGTATCCGAACACACTATGCCAAAAGAGTATGTACAACATTTTATTCTATGCAAGTTAATTAATTAATTTATAGTGGTACACATCTCACGCACCATGTAATTTTATTATTCAAACATAGTTTCATAAGTACTTATTTTAAATAAGTTGAAACGTGATCCACCCGTCCTTATCATTCACGCCACAATCTACAACCAATATTGCCTTTTACTTTTTTCTCTTACTTTTCGTGAATGCAGGTAAGGCATAGTTGTACGTGATGCTTCTGGCTGGTATGTCTCTATGTGTGTGATTATAATATAATTTAAATAACAAATTTGATCTCGTGTCCACGGAAGTTAGTCGATGCGACAACACTTGATATTACCACATCAACGATTGAGAAATAAATTAAAAACCAACTGTTGATGTGGTAACTTATGGTGTTGCCGCATCGATGGGTAAGCAACATAATTCCCGCCTAAAGTGGGTAAGAGATCAATTTTAATTTAGATAAATATATACGTGTCAATGACTGATTATTGACAATTAACCAAGGGCTTGTCATAAAATTAATAATAATATAAAATTGAGATTAAAAGAAGGGAATCCCTCTTTGACCCCCTTTAAAATAAAATAATTTATTCTTCATACTCATTTTTAACATTTCATTCACTAATAAATTCATATTTAATAATCATTATTTGGGAAAAATAGAGTTTTGAAATAGTGATTTTTAAGAGAATGTGTGGTTAAAAAGTAAAGAAAATATTTTAGTTTACTCACACATTATTTTTAACAACACAATCTCTAAAAAAAACATCATTTTTACACAATAATATCCATCAAACATGAGCTAAATTGAATGTAGAAACCACAATTCAAAAGGAGTGAAATAGGTACAGTAAAACCTCGATAAATAAATGTTCGATAAAGTAATAATCCCGTTTAAGTAATAAAAATCTTCGATCCCAAGTTGGGTCAATGTACTAAATTAATAATCATATTAAATGATTATGATAATTATTTTTTTAAAAAAATCCTTTAAGACCCAACAAATATATAAAATAATAATTGTTTAAATTCATAAAAGTTAATACTAATACAAATTAATAAACTTTTAATTTGACAATATTTTTTTTCAATTTGTCTCCTTTTCAAAATATGCATTTACTTCATCCCTAATTTTAACAAACTAACCGTTTTTAATTTCATATTGATACAAATTAACAAACGATTAATCTTCCAAAATATTAAACTTTGAAGTCAACGTATTTACATTAACGTTTCTTCTTTAATGTATGTACGTGTGTGTCTAAGGATTAAATTTTAAATTTCACCACGCTCAATATTTAAAAAAAAAAAAATTTCTACATGTATTATGGTAAAATATAATACAAATTATAAAAATATAAAATACTCTATAAATTAATAACTATTCATTTATCAATAAATTAATAATCCCTCTAAAATAATAAATTTTCTCGATCCAACATTATTATTTTATAGAAGTTTACTGTATGGAGTTGGAGGGGTGTGTCGAACTCACGAGGATCGAATAATACTAACGGTGACTCCCTCGAAGAAGGTGAAGGGGAAAGGTGTCGCCCCATAACGCTGAATTTGGGCCATTTAGGAGGGTCTTTTATTGAGTACAACTATTACTTCTACATTGCAATTATTGAGTTGGACAATCATGCACAAGAAGGCGCTATTCTAGTTAAAATATCTGAGGTGGAGGAGAATTGCCGTGGAGTGAAGCAAGTCCGACTTCGCAAGCGGGACATGAGAATAAAATAACCTCAATAAGCCTTGACACAAAAAAAGAAGCAATCCTAAATAAAATTAGGTAGATGACGTCGTACGAGTGGAGAGAGGGCACATGCTTGCGCTTTAATAGAATTTTCTTTTCACTCGCGAGCTTCGCTCTAGAGGTTGGAGATGAAGAATGAGAGAACTAATGATTGCACAAAAGACGATTTATCTCCCCCACTTGTATCATCACAACCCTCAATGACTAAACGTAATATTTGACAAGACAACTTTGGATCGAAGATCAATCCTAAGCAATCATTATGCTTCAATCGAAATCCTCCCCACCATCAGCAATCTCGCTGCCCAAAAATCACACATCACAAGAAAGAAATTTTGTAGCTTTAAGTGTCTCATGCAGTTTGGTGGGGAAGCCTCACCTGTAAAAGGGATCATTTCCTTCCCGTGGGAGGGAACCAAATAAAAAAAGAGTTTCGTTAAAAAGGTGCCACGTCACTTTTTTCTTTTCAAAATAACGAATGCGCATACACACACACATATATGTAATCTTCGCAATCAAGTCCTGATTTTCATATAATCCGATCATATCAAGAAATCAACAGTAAAATCAAATATCAGATCCTGAAAGATGGATAAATTGAAGAGAAGTGAAAATGAAGGACGTGCACAAAGGTGTAAGACATGACAACAAATGACCTATTCACAACTCTTGTTAATTAAGTATCTAAACACATGTATATGTTAGCTATTTAATTATCACCAATTATATTGAAATGGGTCGTTGACTTCACAAAAAAAAACGTGAATGTCAAACTCCTTTTCTACATGGTAACCATTCTTCTATACTTGAGAAGAAAACACAAAAAGGAACTACATTATCATGTTTGTTTTATAATGCTAATAGATATTTCCCTCCCCACTCTGTAACGTTAGGTTCAAATTATATTGGCTATTCCGTATTCAAAATCATAGTTATTGAATTTTAATCAAAGTCAAAGGATCGAGGGTTTGTAATATATATCTTATAAGAGTCTAAGAAATCAAAGATCGAATAATGAGAAAAAATAGCCACAAAATCGCTCGCGACCGCACAGGAAGCACTCGAGCGATAAATGGACTGCATGCTACTTCGAGTCCACCACTCGAGCAGTTGTGTCATCCGATAGAAATCTGTTTGCCATTTTTAGACTATTTTACAGTTCTATTCAACCTCAAACTCTCCATATTATTAATATCCAAGTATAGTTCGTCCCAAATGTTGTGTTGATCAATTATTTCACACAAGAGAGCATCATTTGAAGATCATAAACATAATATATAATTCTCTTGATTCAACCTATAGCCATTTCTGTACATTCAATGTACTCTACGGACAGAGAAATACATACAGTTGAACATAGTAAAATAAGAAATTGAAAGATTTCGTTGAAATTATTTGGGCCCACTCGTTATCAATGGGATCAGGGTTACTTCCAGCAAGAGATATACCGAAGAGTTAGTACTGGGCTAGTAGAAAATCAAAGTTTATCAG
>CAIGRB010079298.1:0-22844 GCA_903798255.1 Fraxinus quadrangulata | reverse complement strand
GACTTATTGTGTTTGTGGTTAAAATTCTGTCTGCCATGGCATTGCAGTGTGTCTTCCACCCTGTTGTGGCATTTGATGTGCCCTTGCTATCCCATGGGGACCTCTCGGTCTGGTACAAGGTCCGTGAGCTGGAAAAGGGCTTCGAGACCTATTCAAATTGTTCTCAATCTCTGCCTTTCGCCCTTGTTTAGTAAAAAAATCCAATACATATTCCTTGAGGGTAGCAGTGGTACCAACACCGTAATTCATCATCTGACTAAGCAAATTGGCGGCGACATCATAACTGTCGCGCTCAATGAGCACCTTAATTACTCATTTTGGACAAGATCGAAACACATTCAAGAACCTTATCCTCCTCAATCATGAAAAGGAACGACTTATCTGCATAAGCTGGAATAACCCTCAAAGCAGCCTCGACTATTTTTGAATACTTATCCAACATATTCTCGATCAAAGTTTTGTGAGTATTCACGTCTGGAGCCAGTGACTTGTTGCACAAAGCCTGATAACACTGCTCTGCTTCCTCCATCATCTCAAGTTCATAGAACCTCGTAATCATATTATTATATCCAGCCACATCCATCAAGAAGGGCTTCGATTTCTCAGCCTTCCCAGCTCTCTTGAACAAATCGATGGCCTCTGCGAGCTTCCCTTCCTTAAAGCACTCGTGAACCATCATATTGAAAGTATTTGAATTCACAGCCTGGAATGTGGGTGGTGTGTGATCATCCAACATGTCGTGGAATAAATCCCAAGCTTCTTTCTTTCTATCATGTTTCAACAATGTCTCTACAAGCACATTCCGAGTTGCAGGCCCCATAGATTAGCGAGCCCACCATTTTATTATTACTATTTATTTTGTTTTTATTTTTTTGGAAGAAAAATAGAGCTATTACCATACCTGTTACCAAAATCTGGTGGGCTCGCTAATCTATGGGGCCTATCTAATAACATCTTCGAAATATTTTCTAGACACAAAACACTTTCTAGTTTTTATTTTGAAAAATCGATGCTTCAAAATAAGTTTCAAAAAGCTCTCTATTTTAAACGAGTAGGCGTGATAGCAAAATTTCTTGAATTTGTTCTACTTTTTTATTTAATTATATTTCATATTTTTAATTTAAATCATATTTAAAAAATAAATAATTAAACGAGGAGGTTAACATGGATTTCTAATATTAGTCCCACCTCCTGAAAATTTTCGACTGGACGGGAATGATAATGACCGTCCCACCACATTGCTCTTCGTATACCGTAAGCGACGTGGAATATAATTCGATACTTTTCTCCATCTTCAAAGTCATCATATACGGCGATCCATTTTTCTAGCTAGGTAACTTGACACGAGGGTCCCCCAAGTAGGGTACCTAATGTCGATTTTGCTACCAATTGTAACAATATTTTGAACAATGAATAGCGTCCAAGGCTAAATCCACAATTCAAGACTTTGAGATCAATGTAATATAATTTAGATTGTTACATTTGCATATTTTAAAACAAAAAAAAAAAAAAAAAACTCTATATGTACATCACCATATTTTGTTAAATATAAAGGGTGTTTGGCCGAGATTAAAAGCTATATTTTTTCATCTTATCCTGATAGTATATGCATTGTTAACTTATATCAAATTTATGATCGGCTACAATAAGGCGATTACACATAAACACTTTTGAGACATCTTTCTCTAGCAGCCAGTGCCTAGTATCAAAATCATAAGACTAGAAATTGCATACAAGTGTTGTTCCATGTTGAACCACAAAAACAAAGGTTCTTTATTGAAAATATTAGTTACATTGAAAAAAATTGAATATCCAATTCAATCAGCAGAAGAAAATTGATTCCTATACTTTCAAAAAAATAACAAGATCAATGCAAGAAAAATCCTATGCTTTCTCTTCGTCTCTCTGTTGTATTTCAGTATTTGAGTGCTTTATACATGGAAAGAATTCTTGGAAAGTTGTTCATGTATCGGCGTCTGTACAAGTTTGCGATCTCAGCGCCTTGATTACTTGACAAGGTCTCAGAAAAAAAACGTATGCTAATGTATTTTCTGATCAGCCGGTTGTTGAAATGGATCGACCCAACATTCATCCTCTGCAACGGCCATATTCCATCTATTCTTGAAAACGTTCATCTCATTGTAGGATCGTTTTCGTATCTGCATATACACTAGTAACTAAGCAAACCCATGGGGAAGAACTAATGACGTGTTTGGTAAAGTGGACTGTAGTACAATATCCCTAATTTTTATCAACTTACCTCAAATCTGGTATCCAATTTGTTCAGTGCTGAAGCTCCCTATAAATCGAAACAAACAAAATTTTTTAAGTTCGGGTTTATACATCTTGTGTGTCAATAATAAATGATCTCGATCCAGAAATCATACCGATGTTTCTGAAGGCGAGTTATTTGATTTTGAAGGTTGCCCATCTGAAGGTCCAACAAGTGTGGGAAGAGCCATATGAACTACATACTCTGCATCGACCACACCAACTTTAATTGTCCGATCACCCTGTGATAAGTGATATTTATGAGTGACTCCAAGAAAATAGAATAGTTAATTCTAGTGAGGAATTTACCTGTGCACAATAACCAAGCTGCATATCCAGGCCCCAACCATGGATCAAGTCATTCTGTGGGAAAAAAGAAGAAGCATTACTAGCTTGTTCGGTAAGGTAACAAAGATTTGAAGTCATTTTTCTTCAAATTATGTACCTGGATCATATACCAAGCGCAACGCCAGGCAGCTTTCGAGTACACTGGAGCCATCATCTCGACCCAACTGCATCATGCAATAACTTGTCGTGTAAGAAACAAAGTTCTCTTATATTACAGATGATATTCTCATGAATCAAACAAAGAGTTAAACTTTGGCTAGACACAAGATAATACTGGTAAATGCTAAGAATTAAATTCTTACCCTGTACAAGGAGGACCTGTACTACTGTTATCACATTTTCCACCACCTCTAGTCCTATTCAAGGGAATGAATATTAGAGTTGGATGAATAAAATTGGCTAACCTCAATAAATATGTGAAATATCGCGGTAACTTAATTGGAGTTACGCTAGTTAAATTTGGTCTCACCTGTGAAACTTTGATCCTCTCATACGTGCAGTTATACGATGATGCACCTTTGATTTTCTAGGATCAAGAGCGGGCTGTGATATTTCGAGCCCTTCTTGCCTAACAATAGATAGGTACCTGCATTCAAAAGTATGACATGCTTAAACGAAATCTTATTAACATTTCATTGTGGAGGAATAACCGAGTTATGCAATACCTTCTGGGATCAAAATTTTCGACTCCAAGATCCTCGTCCCACAGAAAAATGTAGTCATATTCAGAAACAATAGCTGGATGGAGAAACCGTTTGGCAAACCACCTGCAGTACACAGTCAAGAAACTTAGAACCCGTAGCTCCATTTGTAGGAACAACATTTAAGAACCATACATTTTTGTTTGGCTTGGGGCCGATATATGAATGACTTTATCGTGCCATCCAAAATCTTTCCATTCATCTACGACGCCATCATAATGGAAAGCCATCACGACAAAACCATTTGCTAGGAACTGTAACAAGTTGAAACTACAGGACATCAATGCACGTGCTATGTACTATGAATCGAGCATTATGTACAAGTAATGCTATTTGTAAGCACGGCTTACAAGCAGCTGTCAATACTGCTGATGAATAGCATTATTCATTAAGTACAATGACCGTTACCTTACTAACAATTTTGTTCAATGATTCTTTTTGCTTTATCCCAACTGCAATGGCCAAGAGATTTGTTGAACCCTTTCGTTCGTACTGGTTCAAAGATACTCCGTGTTAGTAAAAGAGAAAGATACAAGAGCTCGACTAGAAGTATACAAGAAAAGTTATCGTCTTGCTATCGTGTCACATACATTTTCCGAAACAGGACCCCACAACGGGCGCATTTGCAAGTTAGATGTTGGGGAAACTATTCCTTTCGGCAAAGATTCACTACCAAAGGGCCTGCAGCTCTCCTAAAAGAAAACAAATAGTTAAGTTGGGAGCAATAAATTTATGAACATCATTAACAAGAAGTATTACAAAAATACTATAATTCGACTAACTTCGCATTTGTTCAACTGCGAAATCTCTTTTTCATCATTCAGTTCTATGTCCACCATCGAGGATACCTGCAAATTAGAGTTAGCTACCCCATTAGTTGAGGGAAGTAAAATGTTGGAATTTTGTATAGAAAATTGGTTTTGACCAATTTTTAAATGATTATTTAAGTGGAAATGTTGTTTGGTGAATGAAAAAATTAAAACAAATTTAAGTCACTTAAATATGTGAAATAGTTGAAAAATTATGTTGAATATTATGGAATATTCTAGATATTATTTGGATGAAAAGTTGTGTATTTGAGACATGACTTTTCATTCAACTACTATATATTGACCCGTATGTCTGGAATTATTCATTCATTCACTTCATGATTGCATCGACATACTAATACATATTCACTTCAAAATATTTGTACATTTATTTTGAGTCAAGTATCATCTAAAGGGAGTTCAAAACACGAGTAGGTCCAATGGTCCACGTAATTTAAAATGTTTCTATTGTGGGATGTGGTCGAACGTCGAAAGATTGCGAAGCACTATCTTTTTAAGGAGAAATATTCGAACTCTTATCTCGACCAAATTCATATTTATGCATGTCTCGCCTCTAACTTACTTATTCGATTTCTATAAGTCGAAATTCTATCTTGTTTTATACAAGTAAAATGTATGTTATTGGAATATAATTTACGCACATCAATGTTTCCCAACATAAAATTGTTATGAATAAATCATGCTTGACTAGTTCAACTCTCTCTACGCATATTTTATAGTCTTAAGCAATGTAGAGTCTCTTTTGAATGTCCACAGGAATATTTCTTGCAAATCAACTACGAACCTAACGTCAAGATTGAGTATGAAACCACGACAAAATATACAAAAAAGAAAAAAAAAATTATTTGTGTGCGTATGTACCACGAAAGAATTTCTTGCCAACCATGCACTTCCAATGAAGCAGACACCAAGAATCAAAGAGGCCATGATGAAGAAACTGCAGAAGCATAATCTACTTTTAGCATCCGACAACACAGAAGCCTGAACATTAATTAAGGTTATTAACATAAATATGTCATAAATTATATATACAAGCACTGTAGAGAGAGAGAGAGGAAGAAAAAAGTTACAGAATTCAACGACTTCATATTGCATAAAGAAAAACGCCGATCAGAATGAAGCTGAGAGTCCTGCGAATGAAAGGACACGACGACGTTCTGCCTGACTAACTAAACTCCCCATCGACACCACTCCCATTGAATGTACATACATACAGGTACACAGAAACTATAAAACATGTGTATGTATTATAGGAGGAGTAGAATTCTTGTTCTACAATGTTTTTTTTTAAATATCGTGTGAGAACGTGTAGTCGGGACAATTGATTTGTTGTGGGCCCATATAAAAGTCGTGGATGGAGATGGATTAATTAAGTAATTAATTAATTAGCAATTCTTCATTATTGAAATATATAATTTTATTGGAGATTTTTTTTTTTTTTGAATGTGTGAATTATATAATACAAATATTCTCTCCGGGTCGTGTCGTGACGTGCTGTCCGTCGCAAATTCATAACTCACGGGGTCAAATAAGAATAATTCCGAGTATTCTCTTTGAATTATTTGGGATTTAAGAAGAAGTGCTAAACTCATGGCCTCTCTTCGAATTATTGGAATCGATACTAGGTAGTGAATGGTATTCACTGAATTAATGTACAAAATTCAGAAGAGAAATTAAAATAGTATGAACTATTTGGCACTTAAACTCGAATTGCTTATAATTAATTAATTGAGCTGAATTGCAAGGGTTGACTATTTATTTACATATGATATTTTTCTTAATAGAACTTATTATTGTTTAATATTTTCAAATAATATCGATTCTCACCGTCAATAATCTCAAAATCAATCATTTTCGCTTGCAGGTAAGGTTTTTCCTCAAATTCAATGCATTTGATTGTTTTTCTACTTCTCCAACATTGTACGTTTTGCAATTCTAATGTTCATCACTTAATAAGTCAGTCAAGCTGGCTAGTCATAATTGGTGGGATATCTTTAAATAATACAAGAAAACGAGTATAAGAAAGTTGGAAATTGTAGAATCTCGAATTAGAACAAAAATTCAACTTCGAAGCATGTTTTGATGCTTTTTTTAATAGTTATTTATCCCCACCAATATCGTGGTGCACCAAAAAATACAAATACGACTCTGGAATCCAACGGAACCTATTGTTGTTTACGTTGTGTATTCACGGAGACAATTCGGATAACAAAGATTTTATAAATGTCTACACTCAAGTTTATACTTTTTCTCTCGAGAATGACAAAGTATAAACAATATTTTTGAATGGAGAAAATATGCATATGAGAGTTTTTATGCAAGAAAAAAAGGGATAATGTCAAAGTATATAACAAACAAAAAATCGTCAATCTCGTAAAACATTTCTTCCCGATAGTTACGACTATATATTAGAGTCACAACCATTCGAAAAATAAGTTACACAATCAAATTTGGAGTGAAAAGAGGTCAAGATGAATCTAAACATGAACAAGTGCCAAAAACATCTCTTCTGATTTCTATGGGAGTGACAGCCCCAAAGCCGAGGTGGTTGCCAAACCTACTTGACACGTCGATCGCCCAATAACATTGGGCAGCTGTCGACTAACCTATTGCAACTTCGACTAGCCCTACTTCGTCTTCCACCATTACGAGTCTCCTCGTACGATACCTATACTCTGCATTCTATAATATCAAATCGACATTGATAGAAAATCTTTCGACACAACTTCACATAATTTCCGTGTCATCTTACTGGAAATGAATCAAATCGATCAACACCAAATTTTGAAGATATTCCAACAGATCATGTATTAGTACTATAAATACGGGACACATTTCGTATAAATTACGTATGATTTTTAGAATATTCGATAACATCGATCCAAAACCATTTTGGCTGAAAAATATACTCTCAACACTATTTGTCTATTATTTTTTTAGTACACGTCGAATGTGATTGCAATTATACATCAACTTAAAATACGAGTAAATTTATTTTGTTTTCGGTTACAATAAAATTTTGATAAATGAATATTCAATAAATTAATAATTTTGTTTAAATAATAAAAAATTACAGTCGCAGTTTTTCATCCCTAATTTTCACAATGCAGTCATCATATTTGTAGCGTTAAATAAAAAAAAAAAATCACGTAATCTAATTATAAATTAATAATTCTTCCAAAACAATAATTTTTCAGGTTCCGAACTCCCAATAATATATTTTTTATAGAGATTTTATTGTAAGTATCAAAAAATGAGTATTTTCCTTTATTTGATTATTATTTTTCCTAAAGAAAAATGCCAAAGCTTTAAAAAAAAAAAAATTCTAAACACCATGGCAAAGGGAGTTTGGTTCCAAGAAGAATCATATCCTTTTAGCCATAGGCCCAAAACTGTTTGGACACGCGGAAGGCGCCAGATAATAAAGTGCGCCGCTTACATAAAAGGGGTTCATCACACTCCAGCGCAATTTAGGGTTCGTCCTCACTTCTTTCGCCTACGGATCAATTACTCATCGCGGGATCGAATGAATCATACACGTAGATTCATATTCATATTCGTATTATCGTGAGATCCATTACATGAAGTTTCAAGGTGCCAGAAATGAAAAGCGAGCTACCCATGTGTGAATAATGTAAGTAATAATAAAACCTGTGTACGTCCTTTTTTTTGTTTATTTTCTTTTTCCGGAAATGCGGTTGTACGTGTATAATTTTTGTTTGTATTGTTATATTTCGCTGAATGTAACACACCTATTATAGGACTGTACTTTAATTTTTTAATTTTTTTTGAGCTAGCAGTTTCAATAGAATAAGAGGCCAGAAATAATGAATTTAATCCAGCTTCCATATAATCTGGTGTAGGTGTTGAACAGGAGATATAGATATTGAAATTCTGTTCTGCAGATACATTTATATTGGCTTTTTGGTTTTTGCTTTAACTGCTGAAAATGCAAGTTTGGATTATATTTATACTGTGGGGTCTCAGTGCAAGTTTCAAGATTTTATAGGAGTGCGTGAAGGAAAACCTGGAGCCTGATTGTTGTTGTTGGTTTTTTTTTTTTTTAAGCGAACTTTTTCGTTAGAAAGTAAATATGCTGTTAGTTGAGATGAAGATATGCTTGATGGAAAGTACCGCTTGAATATGATGCTGTCATTAGGTGTTTGAATTTCTTGACAAATTTTCAGCCATATTAGGTGATGGCCTCGCTCAATTGATGTGGACTATGACATTGTACTACTATCTGTTGTATGAGATACATGTCTCGGATTAGAAAGCACCCATTAATATGTAAGATTGTTGGATATATTTATGCAGTGTTAGATATTATGAGATACGATAGGTACATTTACAAATTCAAATTCTTTATGAATTTATATGGCTGCAAGATTCTTCGACCGAAAGAGAGGGGGCCAATTAACAAATATCTAGTACCTTCATTATTGATTACTCATGACCAATACTTTGTGGCTTTCATGTTTAATAGAAAGATTTCAAAGTGGAGACTTCATATCATGCAAGCATTTATTCTTTTTTTTCTTTTTAGATAAATAGAAAGTGCAGTGTTTGAACTAGCTAAGCCAAGTGTAACTGGCCATTATGCCACCTCATAAAATTTTCCATTTGACACAGAAAGTTAACCTGTTGTTGAGATAAATATGCTCATGCTTTTGTTGTTTTCAATTTTGAAAGTAGTCCATTTTTTTCCTTTTGTTCTGGTCATGGGAGTTGACAAAATTTCCCCCTTCTCCTTTCCTAGTTTCCAATAAATGATGATTTAAGGCCTATGATTTTCATCAACTGAGGCTTGAGAAGGCTATAATGTCTGAAGAGGCTGCACATATGATGCTGGTATATGATGATCCCTCGGATCAAAGATCCTTATCTTTGGATGATACAAGCAGTGCCGAGGAATCACCAGATGAAACAAGACTGTCCTTAGAAACAACAAACGATGCCATTCCATATATTGGGCAAAGATTTGCAACTCATGATGCTGCTTATGAGTTCTACAGTGAATTTGCAAAAAGGTGTGGGTTTTCGATTCGGCGCCATCGTACAGAAGGAAAAGATGGTATTGGAAAAGGTCTCACGAGGCGTTACTTTGTCTGCCACAGAGCTGGTAATACTCCTGTTAAAACCTCAAATGAAAACAAGCCCCAAAGGAACAGAAAATCTTCACGGTGTGGATGTCAAGCATATATGCGTATAACCAAGTCAACTGAATTAGGAGTACCTGAATGGCGGGTTACGGGGTTTGCAAACCACCATAATCACGAACTTCTAGAACCAAATCAAGTGCGCTTTCTTCCTGCATATCGTACCATATCAGAATCTGACAAGAACCGTATCCTTTTGTTTGCCAAGACTGGAATTTCAGTGCAACAGATGATGCGGCTACTGGAACTTGAAAAGTGCGTAGAGCCTGGATATTTGCCGTTCACGGAGAAGGATGTCAGAAATTTGCTTCAATCTTTTAGGAAAGTTGATCTAGAGGATGAGAGCATAGATTTACTAAGGATGTGCAGAAACATTAAAGATAAAGATCCCAATTTTAAATTTGAGTTTACTCTTGATTCCAACGGCAGATTGGAGAATATATCTTGGTCATATGCCTCATCTGTTCAGTCATATGAGATTTTTGGCGATTCTGTGGTGTTTGATACTACACATCGGTTGACTGCTTTTGACATGCCTCTTGGAATATGGGTTGGAATAAACAATTATGGTATGCCGTGCTTTTTCGGTTGCGTGCTCCTACGAGAGGAAAACTTGAGGTCATTCTCATGGGCTTTGAAGGTAATGAAGTGACTAATATAACTTTCTTATGCTTCTAATTCTCATTCCATCCTATCCCTGTAACTACCATTTAATTTTTCCCGAAAAACTTGTGTGTTTTTCTTTCCTTTGGACTGGGGGAGGTTGCCAAGAAAAAAGTGACAGATTATGTGTCAAACTGGATATGGCCATGCTTTTTAATGTGAATAACTGGGTTCATGGTTATATTACCCCCTATTTGCTGTAACCATAATATCAAAAATGAAAATGGGGTACGTCTTCTATATTGGTGATATAATTTCACATGGCACAAATTTTCACACTATTTGAATTGGTTCAAATTCTTATCACTGTCTGTAGATCTGGATCACCCCCAAATAAAAAAAAACTGAATAAAGAAAATGTAACATTGTAAAAGAAAAGAGAGTCCGAGGAAGTCGTTTTTTTTTTTCTCCACAGAAGTTAAATATACACACATTTAATCTGTATCTCTTCTATTAGAAATTGTATGCTAATTTTTTTTGGTTTTTTTAATCGTCATTTGGTTGTGAAGGCTTTCTTGGGATTTATGAATGGGAAAGCTCCGCAGACAATATTAACAGACCAAAATATGTGTCTGAAAGAAGCAATAGGAATGGAGCTGCCAACTACCAGACATGCTCTTTGCATTTGGCTTATAGTGGCAAAATTTCCTTCATGGTTTAATGCTGTTCTGGGAGAACGGTACAATGAGTGGAAGTCTGAGTTTTATCGACTGTACAATCTAGAAGCAATTGACGATTTTGAATTGGGCTGGAGAGAGATGGTGAATTCTTTTGGTTTGCATTCAAACAGGCATATAGCTAGTCTGTATGCATTAAGATCGTTTTGGGCTTTGCCATACTTGAGAAGCCATTTTTTCGCAGGAATGACCACACCTGGCCTCTCAAAGTCAATTAATGCTTTTATTCAACGATTTTTGAGTTCACAAACCCGTCTCACGCATTTCTTGGAACAAGTATGTTCTCTTACTTCAAGCTATCTAGTGATATTAAAATTATTCATCATATCTCATTAGGATGTGTGTTGTTGGTTGTGTGTATATGAGTATTATATTGGTGGATGACTTGAAACTTTAATATCCTTTATGCATTAGTCTTTAGACAGAATAGTATCCTCTTTTATGGCATCTGAACCTTTTTGTTAAATCTTGGAAGGTAGATTATCTTTCTTTGCCTATGTCTCTTGACATATTTTCACACGAGTTAATGGAGCACATTGGGGATCTTAAACAACTCTGGCTTTTCACCTTTATTGCTCATACCAACCATGCACTGAATCGCTATTGATGTCTCCCTTTCATCAGTACAGAGCGAATTTCTGGAAATAAATCTGCTACTAAGTCAGAGATAGCATTAGTAAAATTTGCACAGATTCTTGTCAATTAATGGTATTACGTTTAATTACATTGTATATTTCAGATCTCACCAAGTAACAAGAGAGTTTAATAACATGATTTTCTTGCACCGGTAAAACAGCCTTTGCTTTTGTATGATTTTATTTGGTAAGATAAACGACTATTAATCTTTCATAGGAGTTGAAATTTGTTGTGTGTAATTGACTTGAATAGGCTTAATAGAAAAGCTAGCGTGGAATCTTTTTTTGGTAGCAATTTCGTTAGGGACGTGAAAATGATCCGAAAGTGTGCCACTTGATTGATATTTAAGTGACTAAAATTCTGCTCTTGAGTATCCAAATAGCTTTAGAGGAAATAAGACACAGTGGCACTAACAACAGAGGCAGCGGTCATTTGTTCTTATTATTACAATAAATTCTTTTCCAAGTTGCTGTTTTAGATTTTGTAACTCTTAGTTTTGGGTTGAATACTCCATAAGCTGAAATACAAGGAGAATTTGTGATTCCACAAACTCTATTTTAGAAACTGCTATTGGACTGTTAGCGAAACTATGAATAATCTTCTAATCAGCCTTTAAAAAAGTATTTTATTGAGAACTTAATTTTGTAGTAGTCTCTTTTTCATTTGTTGTCATCTTGTTAGGAAGAAACTCGAACATAAAATATAAACTAGATTTTTGCCAGCTAGGTTACTAGAGGTCAGCGATATTAAATTTATTTTCTTGCTGCTGTTTGACATTGCTTTACAATCAGGTAGCTGTTGCTGTGGATTTTAAGGATCAAGCTGGAGAACAGCAAACAATGCAGCAGAATCTCCAAAACATTTCCCTGAAAACAGGGGCTCCCATGGAGTCCCATGCAGCTGCTGTTCTCACACCTTATGCATTCTCGAAGCTCCAAGAGCAACTCGTTATGGCCGCGCACTACGCATCATTTCAGATCGAAGATGGTTTCCTCGTCAGACACCACACAAAACTAGAGGGAGGTCGAAAAGTTTATTGGGTCCCAGAAGGCATCATTAGTTGCAGTTGCCACCAGTTTGAGTTCTCTGGAATCCTCTGTAGGCATGCTCTTCGAGTTCTCTCAACTGGTAATTGCTTCCAAATCCCAGAAAGGTATTTGCCCTTGCGTTGGCGAAGAATCAGCATGTTGTCCACAAAACTTCATCAGATGGCTCCAAATGACCATGCGGAAAGGATTCAACTATTTCAGAGTATGGTATCGACTCTTGTAACAGAATCTGCAAAATCAAAAGAACGCCTAGATATGGCAACAGAGCAAGTTTCCATCCTTCTATCTCAGGTAAGGGAACAACCGGTTTCTTCACTCGGGTTGAGAGAAATTTCCTCCCTACACAGGAATCTTACATAAAAAGCATTTTATGTCGAACACTCGATAGAATTTTGTAGAAAGCAGCTAGAAACATGAATATATATGTAGTGGCTAAAGGCCTACTTGGTACATGGGGCACGTGTTTATGAAGGTTTTGGAGCTGCCTTGTTGGCAGATTCTATTTGCATCACATTTCTGGAGTTGTTATATAACATCTCGACGATATACACACTTGTCTTTCGTCAGATGGTGAAACGCCTATTTCACTCAATATATATTAAATAAACCACTGGAGGAAACAGGGATATATTACTCTTATAGTGCGATTGGCCGTGAATATTTTGTTCGACTTGCATTCAGCATGTCTTGGATATGGCTCAGTGTATTGAATCCAGTCCGGTTATACATTTAAAATTGATGAACGGTTTGGTTTTATAAGAGTCGCGTTTAGAATAATTAATGTTATATAGTACCTTAAAACATCGTGTAGTCACACAATAGGTCTAAAGAAATAGGTCTTGTAACAATATAGCCCATTAGCCCCCTTTTGATCAATATTAAAATTTAGATTTTAATTAAAATTTTAATCACATCTACTATTTTTACTTATACTTACCATTAATTTTTAACAAAATCTACTAAAATTTTGATTTTATTCTTCGTGAAAGAGGGGCTTAATTGAATTTATCATCTAATGTCGCATTATTCATTGAAATTGATATTGAAGCACCAGAGGTGCTATTTAGCACTATTCATTTAGAATATTTTACTTAAAATTGAGATCATCACACGTAACGAACATACTCTTGTGACATCACTAAAAATGAAGGCAATCAGAAATGAGCCTTCACAATGAAGAAGAATAATAAGAGAAATTGTAGTAGATCTCACAAATGTGTAAAATCTAATGAATAACAGTTATGAATACGTAGTTCAAATTAATATTTAATTTTAACAAATTTATGAATCTTCTATAAATTTGTACAGGGCATTCAAATCCTCGCGTTTCTCAAATTCTAGTCACTCGCGAAGCAAGCTTGTATGTTTTCTTTTACCAGTTTTCCCATCTTGAACGTTTACTGATCAGTTAACTTGAATTGTAAATAACCGATGAAAAATTATCGAAAAATGAAATCAATTAGCGAAAATCATTGCGTGTTTGCATAGACTTGAACATCTGAAAACTCAAAACGAAACTGAACAGTGAAAACAAAAACAACTTCGAGATACTGCTAATAAATATGTGAAACAGCAAGTAAAATATCATATGATGAATTCATCAACGTATGAAAAGACATGTACCCGACTATATCGGTTCAAAAAATAATGAGCCTTAGGCACAACAAAATCTTCCATTGTTGGCGTAAAAGCTCAAACAAACAAATAGCACAGTGCATAACTGTGATGCTTATTCAATAGAATTGCAATTCCTCAAGAAAAAATTACCCAAATGACACCAATGACCAATCTCCACGTGTTTCATAAAATATTACTAGCTTCCCTATAAGCTTTACGCAGTTGCCTCCTTGAGATAGGCTATTAGATCTGCACGTTCTTGAGGCTTCTTCAGTCCAGGGAAAACCATCTTAGTTCCAGGAATGTACTGCAACCAAAAATATCCATTTCAAAATGAAGTAAGCATTATTTCAACCACGTGAATAATCAGAAAGACACGCATCCTCGTGTATACTACTCAAACAACAGGAGATCTCTCGACTACTGTTTGCAATATATATACTTATAATTCAACGCAAATGGCGAAAAAGAGGAAGGTATCTTACAAAATATGAGCTAAGATACGCTGATAGGAAAACAAAAAAACAAGAAAGTAATAAAGCATTTAGATGATATCTTATCATTCATGTGAATATAAACCAAATATCGATCTAAGCTTTATCCCTATTAGAGCATCTTATACATAATAGAAATCATCTTTAAATTTAGGGTTATACATTTTATACACTGAAAAAATATCATCTATTTTGGCTCTTCATTTTGCCTTTCTCAAAAGATATTGATTTCTCCTCATATTTTATTTGACATTTTTTTTTATTATGTTAATGACCAATCAATTTAAATATGGTTTGAATAATTTAAGAAGTATATTGAAATTTGTAAATTATAAATGCAATAATTGTAAATTAAAAATACAGAGTGAGTTCGACTCTCTAAACTTGGAGAATTAAACTCACTTTTTATTTTAAAAAGTAAAAATAGAGTCTCTTGAAACTTATTTTCAAATATTAACTCTCTTAAGTAAAGAACATTTTGCATTTAGAGTCTCTCTTGGAAATCCTCTAAACTTAGTATCCACCAAAATAATCCCTTTTTTTCACCACTTCATCAGTCCAATGCTGCTTCTACTGTGAAGTCATTCAAACCAAATATTGTGCCAACATGCCACATTACTCTTGGTCTACTAATCCCCCATATATGTTCTACTCTATAGCACCACTGATGAGATAACAATTTCTTTTAGTCTATGCAAAACAAGCCCCAACTATCTAGGAACTTGTATTTGAAGTCGAAACACTTTTTGATCAAGCCCTATAATTGTACCTAGTGTAACTATGCATATGAAGTTCCTTTATGATTTCATTTTAAATAGGTTGAGTTTGGACTTCAAAATGGATTTTAAATTCATTCAATTCATTTATGTCCATTAAACAGGATTAAAATTCAAGGTGTAATTACATTTCACATCCATATTTTCAGACATTATAATTTATACAAATTTATACAAAGTTCCACATTAAGTCTCCATAAAAAATAGAATATCACACAGTTTAGGAGGTGTTCCATGAATATTATTGAGGAAAGAATGTATTTTAAATAGTGATATGATGGGAAATATATAGTTAAAAAGTAAGGAAAAGTTATTGATGTGATGAAAAATATTGTTTTATTGAAGAATATTTGGTTAAAAATGAGTTTTGAAAGAATATATTTTAAAAAAATGTGTGTCAAAAAGGGGCCTATTATGTAATTGCATTTCATGGCAAATTGTGAATTTCAAAAAAATGTAACATGTAATTACACCCTATCTAGCAAATGTGTTCTGAAAATTATATATACGCTAAAGTTGAGGAAATGACTCCAATCATGAGGTCTGGTTAATGATTTGAAATCCAACTAAAACCATAAGTCGTTTACCAGGGAATCAAATTAGCTGGTTCAACGTAAATATTAATCTTGGGAATAAAAAGGAAATGTGAATGGCTTCAAGAAACTATTTGCTGCAACTCCCATTTTAGACAACTAATTGAATTAAATAAACACTTAGATGTCCACTGACCTTCTTAGGATTAAGCAAATAATCATAAAGAGTATTCTCTCCCCAGGTCACAGCCATGTTCTTGTTGGCAGCAGAGTAGGAATAACCAGGGGTAGTGCCAGATTGCCTTCCAAAAAGGCCGCTCAAGTTAGGACCTGGAGATTCAGAAGCATGAGAAATTCTCAAAAAATAAGAGAGAACAAATGGAAGTGAGAAGAGAATCAGCCAGAACACAACTATCTTCTGTATTACATAACAACAGTACAAGGAGGGCCAAATATTCATCCCACAACAATAGGAATCTCACTACAAACATACACGTGCAAATATTCAGCCAACTATTGATGAGCAAACTAAGAGAACGTTGACAATTTTCAGCCTATTATCTAATAAAAAGCCTTAGATGTTGAACCAAAAGAATAAATTAATTCAGCCAACAATTAGTGGTTCCCTACTGAAGGAGAACTCAACATTATTTGACCAGTTATCTGAAAAAAAAAAATACATGTTAACCTCAAATATATCCATGATATAAGGTAGATTTATGGAGGCCTTGATTACTATAAAACTCAAGAGAGAGCACTGATTTTCTATGTAGCACAAGGAACGCGAATGTTATGAGGCTAAAGTACGAATTTCCTAGACTTTTAACCCATAAAAATCAAAAGACATCAAAACAAGTAGAGTGAAATATCAAGTAATAATTCCTATTACATGTAGAATGTAAATTCATCGTCAGATGCAATGAGCCTATTTCATCTAAAATACCCACCTACTAAACTCTTTATCAGATTCACAATTTTTCAAGTTCATATATTTGAAATCTATCCTGAATTACTAGAGTAAAAGAACCAAGTTATGGAATACATAATATGCTGAACTTCTCTTTTATCAAGATCACCAAATCTTAAAACCACGGAACTGTACAAATCATAAGAAATCAAGTGAAAAAAGGTGTATATTGAAGTCTCCCCGCGTTCAGATGATATTTTTTCTATTTCCTTTCACTGAATCCAAGATCTAAGACATACACTTCGACTCGCCCAAAAAATTCAAATTCAAATTAATTTTAATAATAAATTGAGAGCTACAAATCCACACTAACGCATTTCAAGAAAACATAAATAAAATCGGATAAATATCTTTACATAGCAGACCGTGCAGATCCATATACAGGAAAAAAAACACAGACACACACTTCCCAAAATTAAAAGAAACATCGGAGGAGCGAAGGACCTTGTTTGTGGCCGGCGCCTTTCTCAACGGTGTGGCACTGAGCGCACTTGGTCTTGAAGATCTTCTCTCCGGCTTTGACAGTGCCGGGTGGTGCTTCATTGAACGACGCCATAATTCTCACAATCAATCTGAAATTCAACAACAGAAAGTGGCAATGGCAAACTTTCTAGGGTTTCTGATTTGGGTACCAATAGAAGGCTTGATTTATTGCAGGAACGTGTATTTGAGGCAGCGGCACGCGTGACTAAATTATTTTGAAATTACGATTATGCACTTAATTTTTTGACTGGTCCGCAATAGCAGCCTTCCTGCTTTCTACGGCGTACCTTTTGCATGCTGAATTTGACCGCCACGTGGAATGAACGTTTAAGATTTGTTTGATTACAATAATTGAATTTAGGTGCAAAGAAAATCAATTTCAAGAAATTAAATTACCTAAAATTTATTTTATTGAAAATTGTCAATTAATTATATTTAATTGATATAATTTTCTAAAATTTTGAATCTTTTATTGTTCGTTTGACTTTATTTTTCATGAAAATTGTCCATTAAATGAATTACAATTGGGGATAGAATTTATTTTCATTGCCAAAAAAATAAAATTAAAAATAATTTTTAAAAAAAGTTGCCTAGAAAATCTTTTCCCACCAAAAATTTTTCCTCAAAAATCAAGAAAATGTGAGCATGTGAGTGAAAGATAGAAAACCAATTTCATGGAAAATTTGAACAATCAAACATACAAAAATGTGGAAAATGAAATTTAATTTTCATCTTTCATGAAATTGAAGTGCAATCAAAGGGCCTCAAAGAAATTCCTTTTTGAGGTAAAATTTTAAATTTTTGACCAGCTTTTTTTTCTTGTTTAAAAATAAGGATTTTAATTATCTTTTTCATCTCTTCTTTATTTCATGTTAAATAAATAATCAACTTTTCAAGATACTACCAAGTTTGAAACAATAGTTTAGCCAAAGAGAGTAACGAAATACTCAACAAAACGACTGTTTGAAAGGAGATGCTTAAAATATCTCATGAATTCATTTTGTACTGTAAGAGTTCATTTTACAACTAGTCCAAAATTTCAAAAAGAGAGTCACGATCTTAAATCGTGACACTTCAAACCAGACCTACTCAAATTATAATATCTTCGCGTTCGAGTAGATCATACCATCCACTTATTTCCCTCTTGTATCACCTTGGAAACGAGATGTCGTGATTTGACTAGTTCAGAGTCCGAGACTCTGAGTTGTAATGATTTAAATGATAAATCCTACCATATGTGGACAAGACCATCATATTATAATTTTTCTCCTTCAATAGCTACATTATATCGGTAGCTACCATATGTGCATAAGACCGTCATATTATAGCAAGACTTACCAATTTTTTTTGGATCGTGCTCTTCTGGAAACATTATTGTTATGAATCAACCATATAGGTTCTCTTGATTTGCCATATCTGCAGTTTAAAGTGAACGCCCTTCTTAGAATTGACTTTTGAGTTACATGGAGAAGGAAGCCTCGATATACTGTTGGCAACAAAAAAACAGTTACGGCAATTATGCAATTAGCAGTTATGTGTGTTCTGCAATAACTAAAACATACTAATTGATAAGTAGTTGGTGAGTTGACATCTGCTGTCGAATTTAATGTCTACCAATTAATTATTGACACGTCATTTTACATCAAAATGTCACGTATTTTTAAGCATAAGGAATAGTTATACAAAATGATGTGTCTATGATTATTTGAATGCACAATCTTCTGCAGCTGGGTAAAAAATGTGAGAATGATCAGTGTTAAACATGATCGAACACTGTCTTTTGTTTGAATTACAGTAAGTAATTGTAGTCTAAAACAAACTATCATGCAATTACAGCATAATGTGATCAACAACAGTTTACACGGTCTAATATTAGTGAGTTGAAAATATATACCTGTCTGCTCTTTGATAAGGCCATCGTTAAAAACTTTCATCTGTGAAGCTGGAATCCTGGAACTTTCTACAAAATTTATCGTCAATCCCAAGTCATAAATAGCATCAGCACAGAACAGGCGTGAATTAAGACAATTCCTCAATCTTCTTGTGCCACTTTCTAGAATAAATTGGGCACGTGCGCAGAGGTTGCTCTGCTGTGGTATGACCTTCATAATATCTGGCATTTTCAACACCTATCTTCTTTCCTTGATCCCAGCTCCAAAGGGCCGCTGTACTTATCTATGACCTTACAAGGTTTAACACATTTAACCCCGAAACAACAGAATTTCCTGATCTTGGATGACAGAAAATGTTGATTAAATTGCTCTCTTGCGACGGTGATATGCATCCCTCAGTTATGTGTTAGGGTGCTAACACATTGCTATTATCATCAGAAAAGTATAAAGCTAAACTATCATATTTTATCGCGCATTTCGTTTGCAATATACGGATAGGTGCTTATCCAAATACGGATTCACTGACATTCCCATTAACCTCGATTAAACTGCACCCAGGGGACTTCTTGGCCCCTAGAGTTCTCATTTTCCATCTGACTTGTGTTACATCATTCCATCTATTGGCAGATGCATAAATATTAGCTAGAAGTGAATGAGTGCTAGAATCACTAGACTCGATTTTCATTAGCCATTGGGCAATGCGTTGACCCATATCAACATTGCCATAGTTCCTGCAAGCACCAAGTAAAGAACCATATAGTGGGACGATAATGTTTCTATCTTTATTTGGAATTGTAGCTACAATTTCCTCAGCTTCATCTAATAGTCCAGCACGGCCAAGAAGGTCTATCATACATCCATAGTGCTCAAACTTTGGTTCAATGTGATAGATATTAGTCATAGAATCAAAATACCTACGGCCTTCATCCACTAGCCCTCCGTGACTGCAAGCACTTAAAACACCTATAAAAGTGACATCATCGGGCCGAATCCCAGTTCGCATCATTTCTGAAAATAATTCTAAAGCCTTGGAAGTTCTCCCATTCATGGCAAGCGCACAAATTACTGATGTCCAAGATGCTGTATCTTTCTCTTTCAAACTATGAAAAATCTCCAAGGATTTCTGTAAGCAGCCACATTTTGCATACATTTCTATAAGAGCAGTACCAATTACTCTATCAACTGGTATTCTGTTTTCCCCCAAATAAGTATGAATCCATTCCCCTTGTTCTAAAGCTCCCAACTGAGCACACCCAGTAAGCAACGTAACCAAAGTAAACTTATCTGGTTTAACTCTTGCCATTTGCATTTCCCTAAACAAGGCCATCGCCTCATCAACGCGGTTGAACTGCACATACCCATTAATCATGGCTGTCCAGAGAACAAGATCTCTTGCTGGGCTCCTCTCAAAAAGTGTTCTAGCTTCATCCAGTAAACCACCATTCACATATGCTGACACCATACTAGTCCAACAAATAACATTTTTTTCCAGCATAGCATCAAAAATTCCCCTGGCCACGTCCAAGCGGCCACACTTGGCATACATATCCAACAGTGCATTTCCAATTATCATCGTGAACCCAATCTCGGTTTTCACATATTCATGAATATCCTTACCAAGATCAAAGTTTTTCAATGCTGTGCAAGCAGATAAAGTGCTAGCAATCGTAGCCTCATCCGGTCTTACATTACCCTCTTTCCTCATCCTCCTATATACATCAACAGCATCCTCAAATCTCTCGCTTTTGACAAGCCCAGAAATCAATACATTCCACGACACCACATCTCTCAGAGATAATTCTTCGAACACCTTGCTTAAACTCTGCACACATCCCAAACCCCCATACATGTCCATTACCGAATTACAAACATAACTATCAAATAACACCCCACTTTTTATAACAAACCCATGAACCCTCTCCCCTCGATCAATCTCCCCCAATCCTTTAACAGCCTTAAACACGAACGGGTATGTGTAATTATCAGGCCACAACCCACGCACACGCAATTCATCAAATAAGAAAATTGTTTTCTCATTACAACCCTTTTTCGCATACGCTTTGATCATAACATTATAAATGAATAAGCTCGGGTTCTCGATGTGATAAAAAATTCTTTCGGCATGGCTTAAGTTCGACGTAGCAGTAGTGAAGGCCATTATCTTATGAAGAATGTCGATGTTCTGGTGGAGCCCTTGAGAGAAAAGCAGTGCTTGAATTTGTTTCAGATGTGCCATCGATTTGCAGGCCTTGAGGAGATCTATGCATGCTTTCTTGGTGAGCGGTGTTGATGTTGCAACTTCAGTTGAGAACTGAAATCTTTGGATGATATGACTGGAAAGTGACAGTAACAGATATTTCATATTTGGATCTTGTGAAGGAACGGTGAATATGGTTCTGAAGTTTCATCGACTTTGATCAATCAAAGAGGAACTGCAGGATGCATTCTATGATTTTATTGAGAGAATGACTCACGCCATGGGGATTGGGGATTAGAAAAATGTTCACAAAATTAGAGATTTTCTTGTTTAAAAGAGAGAAATTTTATTTTCCCTCTGTTAATTTAATGGATGATTACTGAACATTACTATATGTTATTATTTGCTCATTAAAATTTAAAAAGTTACTCTTTCTTCACTCAATTTTGTTATATGTTATTACTCACTCGTCGAAATTTAAAAGAATACTCGTTGCTCATCAAAATTTGAACAAAATTACCCTCAATCAATCGACTTTGTTCAAATTAAGGTGAGCAATGAGTAATATTTTAAATTTCGATGAATAAGTAGTAATATATAGCAAAATTCAGTGAACAACAATTAACTTTTTAAATATCGTTGAATAAGTGGTAAGTTATAACAAAATTCAATAACTATTAATTAAATTATCTCCTTTCCCTCCCTTGTTCCCTATTTGGCACCTTTGGCCCAATTTTTTTAAAATTCATTTTTTTATCAAACTTTTATGAATAATGTTATTTTCAGTAGCTTAATCATATAGTCATCATACGTGATATATACTTGACAGTTAGTGATTCGATGTATTCATACATCCAATCAGTAATTACCACGTGTATATTACGTAGAACAACTACAATGATAAACGAAGGCAAATAGTATTACTCAACTTTTATCAATATTTATAATTTTATCAAAACTTACTAAATTTTTTTTTTTAAACAACTACAGTGATAAGCGAAGGCAAATAATATTACTAAACTTTTATCAATATCTATCAACTTTTATGAAAACCTACAAAAAAAAATTGATTTTTTTAAGGAATTTACAAATTCCTGACAAGAGTTGTGTCCACAATAAATTAACAGTCGAGGTTTACGTGGTTCTAAATTCTTGAAGGCTATAATGTTATCAGTACATCCATATTACATTAATATTACATACTATTTTACAATATTTTGAAACCGACCCGATAATCGACTCGAAAAATGTGAAGGATCAAGAGTCAAAAGGTTCAATCGGAGTCAAACCAGGATCGAATAGGATGCAATAAATACATAAAAAAAATACTATGAAAACAATATTTAAAAAAAAAAATCATATTAATAATTCAAAGTAAATCTATCTTTACTAATTAGATTCATTATCCTACAATTAATCACGATACTTCTAAAATTAAAAATCAATATGTTAAAATAGTTTACTTTATTAAATTAAAATAGTTTAAACGTATAGAATATGATATCTAACACTAATATATTAATAATTAAGTGCAATTTAAGTTAAATTTGA